>WNWK01018520.1:0-39772 GCA_009830355.1 Cherax destructor
TAAAATACTGAGAGAAATCGACAAGGTGAATAGAGACAGGATGTTTCAGAGATGGGACACAGCAACAAGGAGTCACAGTTGAAAGTTGAAGACTCAGATGAACCACAAGGATGTTAGGAAGTATTTTTTCAGTCACAGAGTTGTCAGGAAGTAGAATAGTCTGGGAAGTGATGTAGTGGGGGCAGGATCCATACAGAGCTTTAAGAAATGGTATGATAAATCTCTTGGAGCAGGAAGAATGACCTAGTAGCAGCCAGTGAAGAGGCGGGGCCTGGAGCTGTGAATCGACCCCTGCAATCACAACTAGGTGAGTACACACACACACATATGAGATACGATAACAAAACAACTATGGAGATGCTTAAATCGGATTCAGAGAAATGGGAAGAGGAGAGGGAGAGGTTATTTATTATTCATGGGATTTAAGAGGCAGAAGGGAGGACCTATGATGAAAGAAGACAGGAGGTAAAAGAGAGCATCATCGCAATAACAGGAGAGAAGGACATGACAAAGCTGACAAATTTTCAGAGATTTGGTGGTATTCAATGAAGAAACCGCTCAGTGATATTTACATTCAAGACAGAAATGGTACAAAACAAGATCCTGCGACAGAAATCACTTTTAAAGAACTCCCAAAAATACCCGCAAGTGCACCTCGACTTGAAAGAACAGGAGCAATTAAGAGAGTAAAAAAAAAAACAGAGGCAGGAAGGAGACAGGGTAGGCACTGAAAAACAGGCGAGCACAGCCTTGGGGGAAACAACAAACAGAACTGCCCACAGAAGCACCCACAGAATCCCCTCACCTGGAGTTTACCTGGAGAGAGTTCCAGGGGTCAACGCCCCTGCGGACTGGTCTGTGACCAGGCCTCATGTTGGATCAGAGCCTGATCAACCAGGCTGTTACTGCTGGCCTCACTCATTTAAACGTACGAACCACAGCCTGGCTGGTCAGGCACCGACTTTAGGTGCCTGTCCAGTGCCCGCTTGAAGACAGCCAGGGGTCTATTGTTAATCCCCCTTATGTATGCTGGGAGGCAGTTGAACAGTCTTGGGCCCCTGACACTTATTGTGTTGTCTCTCAACATGCTAGTGGCACCCCTGCTTTTCATTGGGGGGATGTTACATCGTCTACCGAGTCTTTTGATTTCGTAGGGAGTGACTCTCGTGTGCAAGTTTGGCACTAATCCCTCTAGGATTTTCCAAGTGTATATAATAATGTATCTCTCCTGCCTGCGTTCCAGGGAGTACAGGTTTAGGAACTTCAAGCGTTCCCAGTAATTGAGGTGGTTTATTGTAGTTATGCGTGCCGTGAAGGTTCTCTGTACATTTTCTAGTTCAGCAATTTCACCTGCCTTGAAAGGTGCAGTTAGTGTGCAGCAATATTCCAGCCTAGATAGAACAAGCGACCTGAAAAGTGTCAACATGGGCTTGCCATCCCTGGTTTTGAAGGTTCTCATTATCCATCCTGTCATTTTTCTGGCAGATGCGATTGCTACAGTGTTATGGTCCTTGAAGGTGAGATCCTCTGTCATGATCACTCCCAGGTCTTTGACATTAGTTTTTCACTCTATTGTGTTGTTGGAATTTGTTTTATACTCCGATGAGATTTTAATTTCCTCACGTTTTCCATATAGGAGTAATTGAAATTTCTCATCATTGAACTTCATATTGTTTTCTGCAGCTCATTTAAAGATTTGGTTGATGTCTGCTTGAGTCTTGCAGTGTCTTCAATGGTGGACACTGTCATGCAGATTCGGGTGTCATCTGCAAAGGAAGACACGGCACTGTGGCTGATATCTTTGTCTATGTCCGATATAAGGATGATTAACAGGATGGGAGCGAGTACTGTGCCTTGTGGAACAGAGCTTTTCACCGTAGCCGCCTCAGACTTTACTCTGTTGACTACTACTCTTTGTGTTCTACTTGTTAGGAAATTATAGATCCATCTACCAACTTTTCCTGTTATTCCTTTATCCCGCATTTTGTGTGCTATCACACCATGGTCACACTTGTCAAAGGCATTTACAAAGTCTGTGTATATAACATCTGCATTCTGTTTGTCTTCTAGAGCATCCAGGACCTTGTCGTAGTGGTCCAGTAGTTGGGACAGACAGGAGCGACCTGCTCTAAACCCATGCTGCCCTGGGTTGTGTAATTGATGGTTATCTAGATGAGTGGCGATCTTGCTTCTTAGAACCCTTTCGAAGATTTTTATATGGGACGTTAGCGCTATTGGTCTGTAGTTATTTGCTATTGCTTTACCAACCTATACCAACCAAACACAAAATCCAAAAATAAGCCACACTCCACACCCACAGTCCCCTCCTCCAACACTAATACAACCATCACAGTAGCCTCCATAACATCCAGCAATTCTTTCTACACCCTCAACCTGCAACAACCCCTATTAGCTCCTAAAATACAGTATGGTGTATGGTACACCAACACAGATGGACTAACAAATAAGAGTGAGGAGTGGCAAGAACGAATCACTGAGGCATCCCCGGACATCATAGCACACACGGATACAAAACTCAGGGGGTGATAACATGCGCAATCTTTCTGACTGCATAACAGATGCTGAGAAAAGACAAGGAAAAACAGATGGGTAGGAAGAGCTGCACTCATCATACAAAAACCAATGTAGTTTTGAGATGGGAGGACTGGTGGCTAGAGCTCTCGCTTCACACACGGAGGGCCCGGGTTCGATTCCCGGGGGGTGGAAACATTTCGACGTGTTTCCTTACACCTGTTGTCATGTTCACCTAGCAGCAAATAGGTACCTGGGTTGTTAGTCGACTGGTGGGGTCGCATCCTGGGGACAAGATTAAGGACCCCAATGGAAATAAGACAGACAGTCCTCGATGACGGACTGACTTTATTGGGTTATCCAGGGTGACTATCCCTCCGGGGTTAAAAATCCGAAGAAATCTTATCTTATCATATCTTATCACTTCAGACCAAGGATCCAAAAGAGATGATAACAGTGATGTACAACCCACCACCAAACAGCAGGAGACCAAGACAAGAGTAGGATAAGAGCAATAGAGCTATGGTGGACACACTACCCAAGGTGGCAGGTTCCACATGGGCAGAGTAAAGTTGCTCCTCATGGGGATTTCAAAACAGTTGAATGACTGGGAAAATCTGGAGCCACATGGGGTACAAGAGACGTGGAAGTTTAAGATGATGTAGGCGGTGCTGGAAAACCTCATGCACTAAGATGTAAGGGACACAACCAGAGATAGAGAAAGGAGGAACTATTAAAGTGGGACCCTTGTATTCACCTGGAACAGTTCGGACACAGGGGATGATACACATGAAAGACGCCTCAGCACTAATATTCACGTGGTCCTGAGTTCTTCAAATACATAGAAGAGTTAACAGCGGAGAGTGAAACAGCACGAGAAGACCGGGAGAAACTAAACTTCAAAAATGCGACTACACAGGTAGGAGGCAATTTCTGAATGAGATGCAGTGGAAAGAAGCCTAGAGTAAAAGACAATAAATGAAACGATGAAACATTTGGCCGTAAGTGCAGAGAGGCAAAGGAGAAGTTCGTATCCAAGGGAGGCTTATTAGGGTACAGCTTAGTAGAAATTACATGTACATCCGGTGTCACGTAATATGGTCGATACATTAATTCCATTAACTGTTCCAGAGCATTAACTGTTCCTGGTCATTACAGTCTCTAAAACACCTACCAACTTTTTGTACTTTCTTGGAAGGACAATCTGGACGTTCATGTCCCTTAACACCACATAAATGACAAACGGGAATAAACGATGTCTGTTTACCTTCTAGTAGAAGCTTCGCTTTCTTAAGATCAGGTAAACCCTTGCCCTTAGGGTCCGATCCCTTTAGGTCTTTATAGGAATTTGGCCTCAGCATACAAGTCAGCGGCCTCAGCAACTTCCTCAGCTTTAATCAGATCACGTTCTCTGATGAAGGTTCGTATCTGGTGGAGAAGAGCCGTCAGGAACTGGTCGGCAACAATGAAATTTCTAAGAGATTCCTAATCCCGATCAATTCCTGAACTTTCTATCCAAAAATCGAGCAAACGAAAGAAGGTAATCTGAAACTGCTGAATGTTTTGACCGTGCATTAAAGTGGCATACCTGAAATCTTTCCTATAAGAATTTGCTGTCTTCTGGTATGCTTTAAGGATTGCTTCCTTCAGTAAATTATAATTACAAATGATATCCTGTGATAAAGTGGCATAGATATTTAATGCTGTAACGGAAAATAACATACCTAACCTGGTAGCCCAGGTATCAAAGGGCGGCCCATTCAGAGAGGGTAGTGGTATTTTCAAACCTAATAAGGTTTGAAGTTATATCTTCACCCTCTGTGAAGGGAGGTAAATTAGGTGTAGGAATATTTGAACTAGCTGCATGTTGTTCCATTACTCCGGCCTCTAATTTCTGTTGTGTAAAGCCTAACTTCTTATTTTCCAATTCAAGGCGTGCTTTCTCTACCTCACGATCTTTCTCTTCTCTCTTTGTTCAAGTTCTCTGTCTTATGCTCTTTCTTCAAGTTCTCTGTCTTATGCTCTTTCTTCAAGTTCTCTGTCTTATGCTCTTTCTTCAAGTTCTCTGTCTTATGCTCTTTCTTCAAGTTCTCTGTTTTATGCTCTTTCTTCAAGTTCTCTGTCTTATGCTCTTTCTTCAAGTTCTCTTTCTCTAGCCCTTTCTTTACGTTCTCTAGCTCTCTCTTCACGATCATGTCTATCAAGCTCTTTTTTGTCTTCCCTTTCTCTCAATTCCTTCTCCTTTTTCTCTTCTCTCGCAATTCTAGCTCTCTCCTTTTGTCTTCTCTCTTTCCAGCTTTTCTTTCAGTTCTTTCTTGGATCTTAGCAGAAATAAAAGAGTCTAGGTTTATCCCCGTTATTCCTAACTTACTTCCGGTGTTCATCCAAAACTTATATTCCTCCATACTCGCAAGAATAACAAACCACCAGGGGAAAATGAAACGGATATCAAAGAAAACGGAGGGTTCTATTCCTGCTCCGATTAAACAGTATGAATGAAAACGGAGGGTTCTATGCCGGCTCCGATCAAACAGTAAGTAGAATGGGGTTCCTTGACCCTCCAATCTTCTTACTAACAAATCAACAGTGTCCTACAACAGTTCCCTTGATATAATAAATAGAGGTCAGTGAAGTAACTTGTCACTGGAAAATCTCGGGTCCCTAGAGTCTACCGCTCGAAACTGCTTCAAGATCAAAATCAAAAGGTGGCAGAATTAACCAGTATATATCCTGCCCTGACTTGACTTACACAAATTGAGACTATAACAATCACCAAATCTAATAAATACCTGTGCTGTAGTCCTACCATAGAGAATGGTTACTCATGGCTGGTGGTAACCGTCTGGGGAATGCGTGTAAACACGACGTCGATGATGCTGTTGGAGTTCCAATAGTGTAATGAGTTAGAGTCGAATCTTGTTCGAGTTGGAGTCGTATCCTGGCAAGGTCGCCACTTGTGACGTCTTACTCAGCCCTGTCAGACCCTAAGTAAGTATTTGACAAGGCTGGCTCCTCCTTTTGTAAGTAAATGATGGAAAACATTATAATAACATGAGAAGATAAACACTTTTATTGTAAGAATTTTATTATAAATAATAAAACATGAAAATTAATCCTACTTGAAGAAAAATGAAAATTAAGTATATAAATAATACGTGATTCAAAGCTAATTTGTATACAGATATTGGGTGTCGAGTGGTGTTGTGCCTTTGTTCTTGACACAGAGCTTTGAATGATTAGTGGAACTCAAAGCCGTTGTTGTTAATTGCACTTGAAATTAATCTTAGCTCATCTATCTTATTTTTTTCACTCCTGCTATTAGTATAATAAACCTTAAGGGAGCTAGTCTCTTGCTGCCCTCTGCTGTCCTCCTTTGTTTGCTGACCTGATTCATTGTCTTTATTTAGAACTTTATGATGAATAATGTCTTTTAAACATTTACAGTTTTCAACCCTAGTGCTGCAACCTGACTGTTTTCCCACACACCCATACCTTTATCTTCTATCATTTTAAAAATCCTAGACGTGTCAGCAATGGCCCTCTCGATCGAGTTGGCAAATGCTTCCACCCTGTACCAGAGAGATGTACCCCATCCCTTGCATACATATCATGTTTGCCATAAAAGTTGTCCCAGTTGTCAATGAATGGGATTGCAAGTTCCTTGCAGTGTCTGTCTAGCAAATTTACACCAATTGCCCTAGACATCCATTCTTTGCCCCTCCTCTTCTATGCAAGATGCTACATGTGACTGGAACCCTTCCCATAGACCTATTAAATCTATAACTGACCTGTACTTAACTAGCAGCTCTTCTCTCCTACCTTCCCAATATAATTTCCACCAACACTGAGACAGATAATGGGATTGTTTCCATTACCGGGACATGATATTATCCAACCTGTTGCCTATGTCACCAACACCAGCTCCAGGAAAACACACTTTTGTCTCACCTTCTTATTCCTGTTACAAAACCACAGTCCATATGTCTTACCTGAGAGTCTCCCATAATCAGAATGTTCTTACCTTGATTAGCAGGGAGTCAGTGGTACCTTTAACTTCACTAATTACTGAAGTCATTGACCTCTTCGCTCACGGGCCGAGAGGTTGTGCTGCGCAGTGCTCCTGGTCCAGGCTTTGCGCAACTTCCGATTTTCTCCAAGATGGCGACCAGTGTTCGGAGGAGGAGCAACACGGTGTGTGTGGAGCTTCTTAAGGAGCCATTTACCCAGCTAACGCTTCTGTGTTGCTGCCGGCGATAATCCGTGACACTTTTTGTATTTGTCATGAAGACCTATATGGCATTGCATTAAATGGTTCGACGAGGATCTTCGTGAAGTTTGGTACCGTGGAGGCATATGAAAAACTGTGAGAGGTACCAGGAGAAGCACCTCACTGTCAACACTGGGATAGAAGTCCAGCTCAGGGATGCCTCTAAACATTACACCTTGTGAGGGTCCGTAATGTGCCATTTGAGGCCATTGGATTGGATGTCAGTGAGGCCTTTGAAAGGTATGGTGTGGTGCATTCTACGACTATGGGATGGTGGACTGAAGGAATATATGCTGGGTTGCCAGAAGGTTCCTTCACATTGAAAATAACTTTGAAAAGGCCTATACCGTCCTATGTACTGCTGGAGGCCTTTAGGACGCAGGTGTTTGTTACCTACGCGGGACAGCGTAGGACATGTCGTATGTGTGGGAATATGATCACATGGCGGCGGGTGTCCCACCATCATGGCCCCAAGACCAATGGTTACACAGGTACCTGTGATGCATAACCCCTTGGAGGAGTCAACACCTGAGATTGTGGAAGGACTGGGAGAGGCCAGTGGGGCAGAAGTGGGGGAAGGTGTGGGGGAAAGTTGTGTAACGTCCCCTGAGGAGTTGAAAGCTCCAACAATCGATGGGCCTGGAAAAGATAATGAGTCTGGGGATTTGGTGGAGGTGGGTGACCTCCAGGTGGACATATCCAACCATTGCAAGAGATGTTGCGAACGTTTCTGGAAGATCCGGAGGTGATTTCCTCTGGAGTTGAAGGACACTTACAGGTGGAGGGTGGCTTAACCAGGATGTGAACGTGCCAGAAGCTGGGGAAGACAGGTTGCAGGTGCAGGAAGTGGAGGCTGATGTGCATAGGGATGGGGACACGGATGTAATGGAGGGCAGGAGAGGTGTCAGATGATGATGTCCTCACACCTGGCCAGCGTACAGGTAAGAAACATATGTAGAGATGGCACGGAAGGGGAAGGTGGGGGCACAGGTGAGGGTAAGGATCAGGGAGTGAGGAGTGTTAGAGATAAAGGTTTAGGGAAGGGTGCCACGGCCCTGCCCGCAGAAGCACAGAGGAAAGCCCCTTTGGCGTATTAAGTGTTTAACAATTAATGTGAATGGCCTAAGGGCAGAAATTAAACTAGGTGGGTGGAGGTAGTGTTAAGACTATATGACGTAGACGTAATTTTTATACAAGAACATAATTTTAGGTGTGGTCGGAGTTGAGATTGAAAGGTTATGAGTGTATGCAGGTAACTTGGGGAAATTAAAGGGTGGGGTGGCTGTGGGGTGAAGGAGTCCAGTCCCTTTGGTTGTTAGCTTGGGAGGAGGGGGAGGGAGAGTGGTGAGGGTGGATGGGCATTGGGGCAACATTCGGGTATGTTTCATGGGAATATATATGCCAGCTGACAATAATCGACGTGTAAAGGATGAATTTGTAGGGAGGTTTGACATATCATTTACGGGATTTGCCTATGATTACTCTGATGGGTGGGGATTGGAATTGTATAATCAGGAAAAAGATGTTAGAACCTAGAGGGGCGGGTTGTGAATTAGGGCGTTGCGTGTTTTACTGAGGAGGCGGGAGTGTTCGATGTGGTACGGTGATGGGTGGAGGGGGGAGCATACTTTTGTGAGGAGAGGCTATGCAGCCCTGTTGGATCGTGTTTATGCAACAAGAGATGTTACAGTGGGGAGGTGCAAACGCTTGATATTGGATTTTCGACCATCGTGGTGTATTAGTAGAGGTGGAGTGGGATGGAATGGTCCAAAGGTACAATGGTTATTGGAAGTTGAATGTGCGTTTGCTGGCGGGGAGGGGGAGGAGGTCGTTTGAGGAATGGTGGGGTCCTTCTGGTTAGAAGGAGCAGAGGTAAGGGAGAAAGATTTTTTGGGCTGGTGGGAAAAAAGTAAAGGAGGGAATAAGGACTTTTATAGGAATCAAGGAAGAGATGAGGCAAGGTGGAAGTTTGGTCTTCAGAAATATTTGGAGGGTCAGCTTAATGAATGCTATGAGGGTGGGGTTGGTAGGTGGGGAAATAGAGGGGTTAAGGGAAGGTTGAGGGATATTCAAAATGATCGTTTTGATGCGATCAGAGTAAGAGGAGGTATTGAGGAGGCGTTGTGGGGAGATAGACCGTCAGGTTGCGTGTTGAGGAGGTTTAGAGATAGGCAGAGGGGGAACACGATTATGGGGATTGGAGGTTGTACAAGGGTGGGAGGATATGAAGTGGGACAGGTGCTCAGGACAACGGATGGCATAAGCAATTATGCCGATCATTGGTTTGGGAGGAAATTATCATTGAGTGTAGGGATGGTAGTGCCGGAAGGTCCTTCGAAGGGATCCTGTGTCGTTTGGGGGAGGAAGACCGTAAGGGAGTTGGGTGGAAGTATAAGTGAGGAGGAGGTGGGGGAGGCAGTGTCTAGATTAAGTCCTAGGGAAGGCACCAGGGTTAGACGGATACCAAATGATTTCTATGTAGTGCATTGGGAAACGTTGAGAGAATGTTAGTGCATTTGTTTAATTGTATGAAGGATGGGGGTAGGTTAGGGAGACGCAGGGGACGGGGTAGTTGTTCTGGTGCCGATAGAGGGGGAGAACCTTGGGTAATTACGGGTGCGATATCCCTCATGTGGGAGATTATAAAATCTCGCAAAAATTTTAGGAATAGAATGAAAAAGGTGCTTGACAAAGTCATACATCAGGGCAGTTTGGTATACCTGGAAGAAGTATGAGTGTAGGACATGGGAGAATCGGGGATTTTATTGAAGGTAGGATGGGAGGGGGTGTCTTGGGAATAGATTGAAGGAAGCATGTTGTGAATAGAAGCATGTTGGGAATTATATTGAGGAGTCAAGGTTTGGGAAATTGCTGGATGGGTTGAGACATTGTATAGTTCTGCGAAGGTGCGTGTACAGGTGAATGGTAAGTTGGGGAAACAGGTGGTGATGGAAAGGGGTCTGAGACAGGGTGTCCCATATCTCAGATCCTTTTGCGTGCATGAAGATCCCTTTTATAGGTTAATAGAGGAAGGAGTAGAGAGAGGAGAGGAGGGGAAGAGGGGGTGATAGTGTGGGCATCGTGGGGATGTGGATGATACTCTGTATTGGTGGGTGGAACAGAAGGGCTGGTTAATGTGGGACGTATTATAGAGGTCTTTGGAGCAGCGACGGGAATGAGGGTTAATGGAGCCAAGTCTAAGTTATTGGAGGTGGGTACGTGGGTGGGGGGCTTGGGGAAGGTGTATGGATGGAATTTGTGGATAGAATAAAGATCTGTGGAATTGTGTATATGGCAGATGTGAGGTGGCCAGGCAGGTGAATTCTGAGGAGGTGGTGGGTAGGGCTTTGGGTAGAATGAGGGGTTGGAGGGCAGGGGATGTTACGCTGTTGCAACGTGTGGTGGTGGTGAACACTCTTTTATACAGTAAGGTGTGACATGTAGCTGCGGTGTATCCTTTAAGGATGGTCGACATCAGGAATTACAAAAGAAAGTGTTACGGTATGTGTGGGGGTATGGGCCGTGGCTTCGAAAGGAAGTTGTCATGATGAGTGTCAAGAGGGGGGTTGGGCCTCATTTTTGGAACATCGTGTGAAAGCAGTTTATGTGAAACAGTGTTTTTTAAGGAAGGGTGGGGTGAGAGGTCAACGAGTAGGAGCGGTCATGGAGGATGTACGGAAGTGGTGGAGGGGAGGGACCTGCGGGTGTGTGAGGACATGGCTAGACAGTTATTGGCAATGAGGGGGCCTAAAAGGGCAAAAGGTGGGCAGGTTGGGGAGGGGATGAAAAGGGTGGGGTGGTACAGGGTCAAGTGAATTTTCCAGTTTATGATTGAGGGGGATTTGGGGTGGGTTCAGGAAGATCCGTTTATTGCCTAAGGTACGGGAGGTGGTTTACAGATTTTTATTAGGTATATTGGCATCGAGGTCTGAATTATATAGGATGGGGATGGGGGGTACGAATGAATGTCAGAGGTGCGGAGATGAGGAGACAGCATATCATATTGTATATTTTTTTGAGTCTTTAGAGGGGTGAGGCTATGGTTGTCAAGGGTGATTGGATTGGTGGGGGGAGAAAATTTCGACCTTACGGGCTTAAGCTTTGATATTGGGGAGTATCGAGAGAAGGGAGGGCAATTATGTATGTAATTGCGGATTTCTTGTATGTATCATGGGAATGAGAGAGTGGGAGGGGACTGTAGGGTGAAAGCCTTAGCGGCTCATGTGTATCGCTCAATGTGTAGGAATAGGCTATTATATGGAGATAAATGGGTATCAAGTTTCTCTGAGGGATATAGGACATTAACAGTAGCAAAGTTATTACGGTGATGCAGAGTAGAGCTGGAAAGGACTGGATTCTTTGGAAGACAGAGTAGTTAGGGGGTCGATGTTGTGTTGAATGAGGTTTTAGGGTGCATAGTAGTGTGAATGTTGAGGGGGGGGTCGACTGGCGACGGGGAAAAGACAGCTGACGCGGAAAGGTGTTGAATAGGTATGAGAGGATGACAGGATGAACTTGTTTGGACTTGACTTTACGTAATGACGTGACAAAGACCAGGTTCAAGGGAAAGGAGTACGCACAAGGGGGCTTTCTGAAGTGTTGGAGCATGGTAATTGATGTTTTTTTTATGAGACAGGAAGGTATAGTTCCCTGACGTTGTACGGGATCATGTTAATATTGTTCTCAAATAGTACATATTATGTTTCTTATCAGTACTCTCAAAATAGGTAATTAAAATTTGTTGTGGAGTTATTGTAATATTACCACAAGATTAGTGGTATCAGAGAAGGTTTTTACATTATCATTGTCATTGTATAATGTTATTGTATAACTCCGTTTCATATACATCATATCATTGTCGTTAGGCAATGTGAAAGTACTGTACTGTTTTGTATATCTTTTGGAATTAATGATGCTAACGATCTTATTGTATGGGTATTATTTGGGAAAAATTTCGTATGATGATTAAGGGTATCATCATAGTACATAGATTATGTATAGCAGTACTTAGTTCTTATTTTTGGGTGTGTATTTATGAATTATTGTATGTTGTTATGGTGATATATGCTCTGCGGGTTAGGATACGTGCTTGTATTCAGTGATAGGAGTAGTCTAATAGGGATAGGGAAGGAAATTGAGTTGGCCTTGTCAAGTGATATGTGACAAGTGATATGTGTTATGAGTCTTGATGGAATACCCATCATTTAGATGGTTATTCCTTTATATGTTGGATAATAACTTACAACTTGAGTGGTATCAGATAAGACTTCGAATAATTGCTATTATGTAATGTTACAGTAAGCACAGTTTTAAACATAATTAAGATGGCAGTCTTAATGCCTATGGCCTCTTAGGTTAGAGGTATTCAGTAATATTTATGCATATACGTTTTATGTAGAGGTATTTAGTTCACAATTTATGGGATACAGTGGCCTGTGGTCGTGTTGTATTTGTATAAAACAGGGTTTTATATTTTATCTGTATGATGTTAGTTTTTAAGTGGTTATGTTCAGAAACCACAAGTGGAGTGGTCTCAGATACGAATTTTCTTTGTATTATTGTCACTATATAATGTTAATGTTTTGTATTGTGTTGCAAAGTTTGTTGTTAATGTACCTGTATGTGTTTTATAAATAAAATATAAAAAAATTACTGAAGTACACTCGTCCTGGAAAAAAGAGAATCGATTTCCTACCTTCAAATCTCTATTAACTTTCTATATCTTCATGATTCTTCCTGAAGTGTGAACCAATTGCCACTTAAAGCGGCTGCCACTCGCACTGCTGGTATCCTCTTCCTCCTTACCAGCTCCACCCATCTCACAGTCACTCCCAAACCCATCTAGTTTCAGCCTCCTATTTTCCTCCTGAAGAAGTGGAACCTCCTTCTTCAACACTTTAACCTGAGATTCTAAAACATTACAACAAGCCATGGTGCAAGAAGAGCACTGGAATATTGCTGCACTCTAACAGAACACATAGATCTCACGACAGTCCCACTACAAGGAGCCGAGGCCGGGTCACCATCTGGAAAGACCCAGGCCGGGAGAGTACTGGCGAATCAAGGTGAAGGAGGAGATTCCTCACTTTATTGTGACAAGTTAATTTTGAAGGAAATATTAAATTCCTGTAATAACAGGAAAAACAAGATAACAACCATAAAATACACTGAGGAACTGATAGGGTGATAATAATAATAAATAATAACAAATATTTTTCTTATCTGCAGTATACAGGTATCAATGGAGAAGGTTTCGGGGACCAACGCCTCCGAGGCTTGGTCTGAGACCAGTCCTCGTGGTGGATCAGGGTCTGATCAACCAGGCTGCTGCTGTTGGCCGCACACAAACTGAGGTACGAACCACAGCCCAGCTGGTCAGGTACTGACTTTAGGTGCCTGTCCAGTGCCTTCTTGAAGACAGCCAGGGGTCTATTGGTAATCCCCTTATGTATGCTAGGAGGCAGTTAAACAGTCTAGGGCCCCATACACTTATTGTGTTGTCTCTCAGTGTACTCGTGGCGCCCCTGCTTTTCTTGGGAAATATTGTATCTTCCGAGTCTTTTGCTTTCATATGTAGTGATATTCGTATGCAAGTTTAGCACTAACCCTTCTAGGATTTTCCAAGTGTATATTATCATGTATCTCTCTCGCCTGCTTTCCAGGGAATATAAATCTTCAAGCCAGGCAATTTCGCATGGCTTGAAGAGGGAAGTTAGTGTACAGCAGTATTCCACCCTAGAGATAACAAGCGATTTGAAGAGAATCATCATGGGTTTGGCGTCCCTAGTTTTGAACGTTCTCATTATCCATCATATCATTTTCTAGCAAATGCGGTAGGTTCATTGTTGTGGTCCTTGAAGCGAGATCCTCTGACATCACTCCTAGGTCCTTCACATTACATTTTTGCTCCATTGTGTGGTTAGAATTTGTTAGTTTTCCATATCTAAGTAGTTGAATTTTTTCTTCATTGAACTTCATATTGTTTTGTAGTTTACATATAATAAAATATTGTTAGGTACAAAAGAAAGCCACTATCATGCGGTGCATTTCTGACAGACAGTAATGAACTGTTTGAGATTTGGGAAATAATTACTCGGTGGTACAGCTGGGAGTTGGACACTTGAATCATAGGGATGTCAGGAAGTATTTCTTCAGTCTTAGGGTGACCCACAAGTGGAACGACCCCGACGAAGATGTGGAGACAGACTCCATATATTGTTTTAAGAGCAGATATGATAGGACACACAGGGATAGTAGGAAGTGAAGTTGGCAAAGTGGTAAGTTAAGAGGCAAAGCCAGGAGCTAGGGCTCTACTCCTGCAACAACACATTTAGGTGAGTTCCTATTTTTTTTTATTTAAAACATGTCAGTACATTTATATAATAAATATATAAAAGAGACTCTCAACAGGCTCAAAACAATATAGAAGCCAGCCCTATCTAACCACACCACCACCACACAACGGCGGGCTGAAAACTACCCACCCCAAAGACCACCCCACCCTGCACCCTACACTGAAATCAACATGGTGTGTAACACGTACAATGTTAATGGTACACTGAGCAAACATTGGATGTATGTTAAATCAGCACCCATTGGACAGTCTCAGACCGCCACTCAGCCTTCTCGACCATCCCCTGCCAGAACATAAACTGTCCACACATGAGTGGATACACATTCCGCCCACATGTAATAAAAATGGATACGGTACATTGCCTCGGTCACCAGACAGAAGAACATAGAACACTCATGCATGCCCAAAAATTGCACAAAAATGTCTCTACTATGCCACCCAACCTCACACAGCTGTGGGTTGCAAGTACCACCCCTACACATTACCCCATCCATCAACCTACTCTTAGCCAAAATATATACAAACAATGATGCACAAGCCATTACAAATGGCGTCTTACAGTGTGCCATACAAGCAACCTAGAAATCTCGCCAGGCTTGCACCCGTCTACAGAAGCCGAGACATGCATATTAAACATAGCAACAAGCAAAACTTAACATTACACAACATAACATAACAAAATATTATACAACATAACATAACAGAGCATAACACAACATAACATAACAGAATAGGGCACAGCATAACATAACACGGTACCGTGAGATCACACCGGCACCAAGCCAAAATGCATACATACACACAGGCGGCATACGCTATCCTCAACCATACCAGCATACTTTGGTGCACACATAAGCAGGCAGTGACAACCTATGCAAGACCTAACACACCTCATACACCACAGTTCACAGACACATCTGAACAGCACATATCAAACTAATTTCACACAAAACACTGGACACCCACACACCGCCCTCTAGGCGCATGCTAGCAGGCACCCCAGACACGCACTCCATCAAATGACACTACCATCATGTAGCAGACCACACCTGCCACGATGCATCAAGCCTCTACCTGAACCCCGCTCTAACCTAGCAGTAAGCCCGTTGCTTCCCCCTGAGCTCCCCCCACCCCCCGACCCACCAACATGCCACTCCCTCTTCACCACACACCTGGAGTATACCTGGAGAGAGTTCCAGGGGGTCAACGCCCCTGCGGCCCAGTCTGTGACCAGGCATCATGTTGGATCAGAGCCTGATCAACGAGGCTGTTACTGCTGGCCGCATGCAGTCCAATGTACGAACCACAGCATGGCTGGTCACCCCTTATATCTCAAGCATATCTTTCACTGTGAGGGTTCTATAAACCACTGAAAACCTCTCCTCCCACCTATTCCCATAAATGTCCCTATTTCTACACACTGTTCTATAGAACGTTGCTACAAGTACCTTCTTCTGCATCCCCACTCGTCCTTTCCCTCATGCTCCACGAGATGTAGACAAAATCCACCATCACGTACACCATAGCACGTGCTACACCCTCGACCTACCCCTCCCACATCCAAGCTTATTGTCCTCAGCACTGACATGCTCCTCCCCCTACCCTCACCATTACATGACTAATCCATTCCCTGAGCCTTCGAACCCCTCACAAAAACACGACATGAAATGCTGTTTCCTCTCCCACATATATCCCACACTGCCCCTCACCCCTGACCCTCCTATCCTGCAGTACTGCACCCGATGGCAAAATGCCATGCAAAAATCGGAACATCACCTCACGCACCCGGGACTTAACCTTATCCTGCTAAAACGCCTCCAAATATTTCCCTAATCATACATTGGGTAAATCCCTTCACCGGCATCACCTCACTCCCCACGAGCACCCTTTGCAAAACCCCACCATGAGTTTACCAGGCTTAAGGGCCATTGCCATCACACATAAGACCGTCTCACACTCCCTCAACTCAACCCCTATACAAGCCCTGCAGCATGTCATGCACCTTCCCCAACTACCCTCATGGAAACCCCCACCCTCAGTACCTCTCACCAAATGAACACGCATTTAACCCGCTGCCACAAATCCAAAAGACCTAGGCCACCCCGACGCACCGGCAACATTACCACCTCCCTTCTGAGCCAGTCACACCCTGAACCCCACAAAAACCTGAGCACCCTCCGTTGGATACTATGAATCTCCTGCCCCGTCAACGGGAACACGTTAGCAACATACCAAATCTTGCTATAGAACAGCACATTTATCACAATTGAACGTTGGAAAAGGGTTACGTGGGATGGTCGTAGCACCCTCAACTGCTTCTCCATGCAATCCACCAACTGATCCGAATTAGCCTCCTGCGCCCATGCGAGGTCCCCCGCATAAACAATGCCACAGATCTTCAAACTCCCCAAGCACTTCTGCACCACTGGACATCCCCACTCCATGCGCCTCTTCCACGCCCCTAACCCAAGATGAGAGACTTTTCCACATTCACAGCCATGCCAGTCGTTCCCCATACAGCCGGACAACCTCTCCCAACTCACCCAACCTCATCCTCTCATCTACCAAAATTTTCACATCATCCACATACCCCACCAGTCCCGGCCATTCCTCCCCACCACCCCATAACGCTTTGTCCACCACCGCCTGTACCATCAGAGTGGTGGCCTGCCATCATTGCTATTGACCATGCAGCATGCACGCTAATGGCCTATCACCCCATAACACTTTGTCCACCACCGCCTGTACCCTTAATGCCTTAAATCTCTCATCCTGCAACTCCCTGATCCTCCCCTTCAATGCGTCTATCTTCTCCACCAGATAAGTAAGTTTATTCAGGTATACACAAATACAGTTACATTATGGTACACTTCCGTACACTTCGATGTTCCAGGTAATTAGACAAGCCATAACACAGTTGATTGATCCTCTTCCCTCACAGACATAGAATTTACAAATCCATTCCTTTGCCACTCTGTCCCACCAACTCACCACATCCTCCACGACCCGCCCCTTCTCTCTGAGCATCTCCCATAAAGTCGCAAAACCACCCATCGCTTCCTCATCCTCTAGAACCTTCGTATTTAATTTGCAGTACCCTTCCTGACTCCGCGCCAGCGACTCCCACCTGACCTCTGCCACTACCACCCTATGATCTGAAAATGGTTGTTGAATGACTCAACAACAACATGCTGTGTGACGTAGATCCTATCCAACCTCACCCCATACCCCTCACACACATAAGTGTGCTCTACCTCCCACGAACCCCCAACAAATGCATCCCGCAAGTGAACGTCCCGTAAAAGCTTCCCTAAGACATGCGAAAAGAAGCCCGCCCCCTGCAGTGCCACATCAGTCCGGCAGATAATGCAATTCCAAACCCCCCACGATCGCTAAAGGTGGCAACATTAGAAAGAAGTATACCAAATCCTTCCTGACAAAGGCAGTCTTAACACTCGCAACATTCTCAGCAAGTGCATACACACATACCAACGACACTCTCTCAACCCCCCATCATCCATCCACATGCAAGACCCTACCTACACCCCTCCTTCACTTGTGAGCAACTCAAACGGGCTTGCCTTCCGGATAAAGATTACCCCCCCCCCTTCAACCGGGCTGAAGGCTTAACAAAACCTCAATAACCATTCACTTCAAACTCCGTGCCAACCTTACAGTTATGTTCCTGAATGAAAACGACATCTGCTCGATGCCAACACAAAAACATTCGCAACCATTCAAGCTTCACTCTCGCATTTAAAGTCATACACCGGAGGTCTGAGCTAAAGTTTCCACCCCATCTGCCCCACTGCTCCTTTGGCATGCCCACCAGGGCCCTGGGGACTGCAATTGCCATGCTCTCCATGCACGACACCCATCCCTCCTTGCACCACCTGCTGGTGCTGCTTTCATCCACCTGCACAATGACCGCCTTCTACCCAAGCCTTCTTCCCTGTATGTTGAGCAGGCATCAGGATGTCGTCAGAGTCCGATGCTGCTGCCGCCCTTTTCCTCATCACAGGTTCCTCCATGCTCGTGACCGGGTTGTCCACACAGTGAACCTCCACCACCACCATCGTCGAGGCCACCTGACCAGGGCTTAGCATGTCCCCGCTGGCCTCACCAGCACCCACAGTCACCTCCCGATGCTCGTCCTCCACAGACACGAGCTCCGGACTGGCTAGTGGCACAGCCAGGAGACCTCATCTGTAAACAGGAACATGGATTGCAATACTGTCTCTATTGTTGCATTGAATTCCACGACTTCCTCCGTCACCTAGTCCTCCTCACAAGCCTGCTGTACCACCAGCAGTGCAGGCAACTCGGTAGTCATCAGTTCCAGTTCCGACTCCACCACTGTCACCTCAGTCTCCTCAATCCAAAGTCGACCACGCCCTCCATCTTTTTGTGAGACAGGTACGGGATCCTCCTGCTCATTGACAGTTGTTGCTTCACTGGTTGGCCTCCTGGCCTGCCCATGCTTCCCACACTCTGCTGCCATATGATCATAGCCTCCACAGAGGCAGCATGTCCGTCGTTGTCCAGGATATGACACCATGACCTGCATGCAGAAGTCATTAAGGTACATATACGATGGTATGGGCTGTTGTAGAGACATCTTAAGGGTAAATGTGCCCCTGGGGAGACCAGCATACGCCCCAGCCACCCACTTGCCATGTTGTGTGATGTGTTTCACTCCGTATTGGCTGAAAACATGACGAATATCTGCCTCATCTGCTTCGAAGGGCACATTGTGCAGTTTTACCCAAGTGTATTGTCGTGAGACACCCACCATATGCACACACACTGCAGGGGTCACATCCATGCAGATATCTTGGAAGAGATCAACAAGCCCCTCATACACTGGCCCAGAAAGTAGTTTCACAAAGAGCCTGTAGGATCCATTCAAAGCCATGCCGTACAAATCCTTGTCCTCAATTCCATAAGTGTCGTGGATAATTATGGGTAGCAACGCTATTCACACTCCTCCTCACACTAAGTACCATGACATCACTGGATAGCTTGCTAGACTGTCAGTAGAGGGGTGCGAGGCACGTCCACACTTGCAGCTAGGCAGCGAGTGTGATGTAAAAACAAAATCGAAAAAAAAATAAGCTTACAGGAAAACACTTCAATAATCTGGTAACATTTTGTTGTTAGTCTCATGTTTGTACAACGTTTACAATCAATTATAGTCACTACAATTCTTGTGATGTATTATGTTAACATAATAAGACCACCACTTACCCAATTTCATTGGTGGTCACTGGAGACCATTGAAGCACCCACAGGACTTGTCCTATCATAACACCTAACTGGCCAGCTATGGGGTTGATATAATAAGAAAGGTTATTAACTGTGGATGAGGAGGCAGCATTCCTTGTCTTTCCTTATTTCCTCCTCTGATCTCAATGTCCTACTAAGCCGATGTAGTTATACTTCCAACAGGACGATGGTATTAGTTGGTTTGTCCCGATTTAGGAGCTGTGACTCTTTAAAACCTCTGTGATCCTTGGGGCTGGGCCACAAGGTTGTGTGTTCACTCGGGGAATAGTGACTCGTATTACTTCACTCATTCCTCCAATTTAATGTCCCACTAAATTACACTCATTAGAAGTCGATCCATTAAAATCAGAGGCCGATGAATAGTGATCAGACTTCTCCCACCGCACCCTCATCATGGTCATGTCTCGTCGCTCACTAATTAACAAATTCACCACCCTATTAATGCGGTTTCTTGGACTTAACCCACATTATACATGGAGAACAGTTACAACACTTCATATTGTGAAGTGAGGCCACTAATCACATTTTGGCCATCATAAACGTCACGTTCCTCACTTCATTATAGTCAGAAACTCTCCCTTTGGGTCACCCCACACGCCTCTCTCGTGACTGACCCAAGCCATGCACCCACGCGCCCTGACCCAATCCATGTGTCTCTCCACGCATGCACTAAGACCCTTCTGTAGGTTCCATCTTCCAATCCTAAGTATATTATGTGAACCAACAGCAACATATTAAGGATATCTATTCACATTGTTTATCCAGTATAACTTTCGGAAAAATACCCATATTTTATTTATAATGGGAAAGGGGACAGGAGTTCACTGGTTGTAGAGGTTTATGGGTATAGTTTTCTGATATATTCACTGCTTAATCAAAGAAAATTGCTGTTGTGCAATTTGTAACATGTATTTTTGCATGTTTATGAACTGTAAATGTATATTTATTGGAAACTAATAAAATGTAAAAAAGAAATCCTCATCAATTTCCTCAGGATTATCTCTATAGATAGGTGGAGCTTCCAGTTTCCGCCCACATAATAAGTGAGAATGAGTCAGTATGTCTGCGTCGGGAGTATCAATCATGTACGAGAGAGGACGATTTTTTATCCGATTCTCTGCCTCCACCAATACTGCACGGAATTCCTCCAAATTAATTCGTTTCCAGTGTAGAACTTTATGGAGACACCTCTTCACTGTACCTATCAGTCTTTCGTACAACCCTCCCTGCCAAGCGGCCCTGGGTGTAATAAACTTCCAGCTACACTCTCGCTGATCTAGTAGAGATTGTTCATCATTACTCTTATTTAATTTCTTCAAATGTTGAGCCCCCGCTACAAAGTTAGTGGCGTTATCCGAAATCATTAATTTCGGACAGGATCTCCTAGCTACAAATTTTCTAAACAGCTGTATGAACTGTTCTGCAGACAAGTCCTGCGCCACTTCTAAATGAACTGCCCTAGTAGCGGTACAGGTAAATAAGCATACATGCACTTTCAAGGGAACACCCTCTGAAGTACTGGTTAAAATAATTGGACCACTATAGTCCACACCTGTTACATCAAATGGCTTTACCAACTGCACTCGTTCCTTGGGCAATGGTGGAGGTCCTGGGTTCATGTAGGTTCTGGCATCCACATGGCAACACATTACACATGTCTTGATGACCCTCTTCACACTTTGTTGTCCTTGAGGAATCCAGAAAGTTTCCCTAATGCAATTTAAGGTATCTTGTACTCCACCATGCATTACATTTTAATGGGCATTTAAAACAATTTAAGTTGTCAGATGATGAGTTTTGGGCAGAAAGATAGGGTGTTTAGCATATTCACCCAATTCAGCATTTTGCAACCTACCTCTGCACCTGATTACATCTCCTCTAAGTACAGCCCCAATTTCTCAATTATTGAACCCTACACAATTTTCCCTTCCAATATTGATTTAATTTCATCTCCGTAGATTTCTTCTTGTACCCTCTGTAGCCAGTATTTCTGAGCATGTGGAAAATCATACGGGATATTCATCTTGTTTATAAAGTTAAACATCAACTTCCTGACATTAATCAGCTTGGGTAAAGATGAATATCTATTTATATCAATGGCTAAGGAGGGACCCGTGACTGGAGCGGTGCTCACAGTAATTTCCACAGGAGCAATATGTGCCTTTTGAACAGGCCAATTAACTTTATCCACCAGCCAACTTGGTCCTTTAAACCATGATAAAGCATTCACAAATTTTACATAAGTCAACCCTCGGGACAAGAATTCAGCCGGGTTCTCATCACCGGGTATGCGATTAAATGTTAACATATGCTGACCCAGACTATTATATTTATCTTGCACCTGGTTAATTTCAGCGACCCTGTTCTGTAGGTACACAATCTTACCAATATGAATCCACTCATTATCAGACCAAATTACGGTGTCGCTAATATTTATCTCCGGCAATTTATTCCGTATATAATTAGCTAATTTGACACCTACATAAATGGCTGTTAATTCCAACTGAGGTAAGGTACGTAATTTAATTGGAGCCACTTTAGCTTTACACATGACAAGAGAAATGTCTTTATCACATTGAAGATAAGCGACTGCTCCGTACGCCAATTTAGAAGCATCGCAAGAAATGTGGAGTATATTAGTCCATTCTTGACTGGCCACCTGGCGCTGGAACTCCAACATTGGAATCTTCTCATAATCACCAATTAATTCTTCCCACCTGTTAATGAATTCCTCAGGCAGGGTTTCATCCCAAGCACAATTTTACTTACATGCTTCTTGTATTAACAACTTCCCTCTTATTGTAAGGGGTGCCACTAAGCCTAGTGGATTGAAGCATTTTGAAACTTCAGCAAGTAGGACTCTCTTAGTTAATTTATTGGGCATACTGTAATTATTAGACTTTAGCAATATCGAGTCTTTCTCAGTATCCCAAGTCAGTCCCAATACATTACTACACCCAGACACTCCAACTCCTGGATTGTCTTTATTTATCGGGTACTTTAACCTGGACGAATTACTGTTCCACTCCCTGAGAGGCATATTTGCATGCAAAATGGAACTCTGTGAACCAATATCTAACATTTTTAATTTATCTCTTCAAACAGGTGTAGTGTCTGATATGTGGAAGATGGCTAATGTAATTCCTATTTTGCATTATTTCATTAGCCCCTTCATATATCCTCATTAGTTCCTCTTTGGTTGACGTCACACCCAGGAAATTGTTGACATAAAATTGTTTACCCATTACTTCACTCAATGGACCACCTGTACGTTTAAGGTGTGCATTTATCGTCGCTTGAAGTAGGAACGGACTGGAGGTAGCACCAAACAATACAATCCTGAAGCGAAAGGTTTTCAGAGGACTAAGTGGGTCGCTAGGATCCTCGGGCCACAGGAATCGTGTGTAATCCCGATCCATTTCTTGCAAACCCACTCTCAGGAAAGCTTTACTTATATCTGCCGTAAAGGCATAATTCTTAATTCTGAAGTTTAATAATACATCGCCCAATTATTTCGTCATCGACGGACCCGTCATTAAACAATCATTCAAGCTAGGTACATTTTTATTATTCCTGGCACTACAATTAAACACAATCCTTAAATGAGTGGTTTTCGAATCCTTCTTCACTCTGTGATGTGGCAAATAGTGGCCATAAATCTTGGCTTGTTCAGGAGGTACCTCCTCTATGAACTGATTATTTAACTGTTCGTTAATTATATCATTATAAGCAGTCAACAATTTCAGTGTCTTACTCAGTTCGCAGAGCTGGGCTTTCATTTGTCCATACGCCATCCTGTATTTAGTAGGTAATTCTGGATGGTTCAACTTCCATGGGAGTCGCACCCAGTATTGCCCAGATTCAAATTTAACATCCTTCAGGTATTCTTCCTGAGTAAAGGAATCATCTGGACTTTCTAAATTACACTCATTAGAAGTTGATCCATTAAAATCAGAGGCCGGTGAATAGTGATCAGACCTACGGGTATTTCTCCCACTGCACCCTCATCATGGTCACGTCGTGTCGCTTTCTAATTAACAAATTCACCACCCTATTATAGTGGTTTCTTGGACTTAACCCACATTATACATGGAGAACTGTTACAACACTTCATATTGTGAAGTGAGGCCACTAATCACATTTTGGCCGTCGTAAACGCCACGTTCCTGACTTCATTATAGCCAGAAACTCTCCCTTTGGGTCACCCCACACACATCTCTCGTGACTGACCCAAGTCATGCACCCACGCGCCCTGACCCAATCCATGTGTCTCTCCACTCATGCACTAAGACCCTTCTGTTGGTTCCTTCTTCCAATCCTAAGTATTATGCGAACCAACAGCAACATATTAAAGATATCTATTCACATTGTTTATCCAGTATAACTTTCGGGAAAATACCCATATTTTCCACACTGCGGCTGGGCGCAGTTCGTTGTTAGACGATTCAAATTGCATTTTACTCCATGAGGCGGTTCCAACCTGCTCTGGACTGAGTGGCTGTTATCCTAGTAGGCCTGATCACACAACCAACATATTAAGGATATCTATTCACATTGGAAAGTTTATCCAGTATAACTTTCGGGAAAATACATATAATTTCCACAATAATAATCAAATGCTATTATTAATAATAATAATACTAACCTTTATTTCCACAAACATATGTACAATATATACAGACCATACCTGACATCAATGACATATTATATAGAAACACAGTTGTTATGCAAAGTATTTCGGGCAAATTAGATAAAATTTGTTCCCAGGAAGCGACCCACACCAGTCCATTAACACCCAAGTACTTATTTACTGCTAGATGAACATAATCAGCAACTCTCTTAAAAAACACAACCTAATATATCACACATGGCTCTATATCCTTGTACCTCCTCCCATGGGAGACAGGTCTCAAGACACTCCCTAGAGAGGGAGCCAAGGCCGGGTCACCATCTGCAAGCCGGGAGAGTACCGTCGAATCAAGGAGGAGGACGAAAATGTATATTTACGCTATTATTAGAATTTTAGGTATTTAAATATCATATGTCTTCTAAAATTATACTAGACACATAATAAATAATATACTACAGACACGCAAATGTATAAAACTGACATACATATTCTGAGGAGAGTTGTCAGAGTAAAAAGTGGTATATGACAGTGTACGTTCAAGGTTATAATGTTACGTTCTCTAGTACACTGACACTAGAGAAAACTGTGTATATCACTGTGATAACTGTATATATCACTGTGATAACTGTGTATATCACCGTGATAACTGTGTATATCACCGTGATAACTGTGTATATCACCGTGATAACTGTGTATATCACCGTGATAACTGTGTATATCACCGTGATAACTGTGTATATCACCGTGATAACTGTGTATATCACCGTGATAACTGTGTATATCACCGTGATAACTGTGTATATCACCGTGATAACTGTGTATATCACCGTGATAACTGTGTATATCACCGTGATAACTGTGTATATCACCGTGATAACTGTGTATATCACCGTGATAACTGTGTATATCACCGTGATAACTGTGTATATCACCATGATAACTGTGTATATCACCGTGATAACTGTGTATATCACCGTGATAACTGTGTATATCACCGTGATAACTGTGTATATCACCGTGATAACTGTGTATATCATCGTGATAACTGTGTATATCACCGTGATAACTGTGTATATCACCGTGATAACTGTGTATATCACCGTGATAACTGTGTATATCACCGTGATAACTGTGTATATCACCGTGATAACTGTTTATATCACCGTGATAACTGTGTATATCACCGTGATAACTGTGTATATCACCGTGATAACTGTGTATATCACCGTGATAACTGTGTATATCACCGTGATAACTGTGTATATCACCGTGATAACTGTGTATATCACCGTGATAACTGTATATCACAGTGGTAACTGTGTATATCACAGTGGTAACTGTGTATCACAATGGTAACTGTGTGTATCACTGTGGCAACTGTGTGTATCACTGTGGTAACTGTGTCATATATGCTGTATGTATGCACTATACTTGTGTAGTATATGTACTAATTTTACTATACTTGTGTCATATATGTTGTAAGACCAGCCTTTATATGTAAGATCCCTTGAACCTTGTGATGTCACAATACCCGCTCATGTAAGAGGCGTCCACGCAGGTATTGGACTCACTCCTTGGACGACCATAAGCTAAGCAGGTAGCTGGGTTCTCCCTTCCTCCCTACTCAATATATCTACATCACCATCCATCCCTTGTGTTTCTCTCAACCATTATTACTCTCCCAGTACCCACACTACAGTTGCCTCCAAGGTGTCACAGTGTGAGGTTGTCTGCTCCACACCTAGCCCTCTGGTGGCGAAAACCGTCTTTACCCAACAGGATGGAGGGTATCCGGCGACGAGTTCATACCGTTTGTGTTGAACTACTACAGGGATCTTTATTGGATCACAACGTCGACGTTCTTCTCCTACAAATTCTGCAAGACATATATAAGATTGCTAACCATAACATCTATGGCGTGTCCATGAATGGTGCATCCCAGGTGTTTCTTAAGTTCACATCGTTTACAGTGTATGAAGAGATCGTTCAACGGTATCAAGATCAACGGTGTCAAGTGACTCCCGATGTAGCAGTTTGTTTACGAGATGTATCTCGTACTTATACGTGGTTAAAAATTCGTAATGTCCCATTTGAAGTTGATGGGTATATTATCCGTAAAGCTTTCAAAAAATTTGGGACAATATACCAGACTACCGCTGGTGTGTGGGGCACTGGACCTTTTGAAGGTAAAACGGATGGGTTCTTTTCGGTGAAAATGTCCATAAAAATACCCATTCCATCTTATGTGCTGCTTGAAGCATTTCATACACAAGTGTATGTGTATTACCCGGGACAAAGGAAGCTCCTACATGTGTTCCAGAGACTGTCGTTGTTGAGAGTGCCTATATAGCAACAACGTCTCCAATGCCCTCCTGCAAAGAGTCTGATATTTCACCTTTCTTACCGTGTGTGACATTGCCCTGTACAGCAAGGACGGTTGATGATGTCGATGCAGTGGAGTTGTCAAATACTACTGTTTTGAGAGATGATGTTGAACTAGGCCTCCCGGTATCCTTTCCGGAATTAGATGGTGAAGTAGAGGAGTGTCCAGCGCCACCATCCACCCCACTTGCGTCCAATGATGGCGTTGCAAGCCCTCTATCAACGATTGTAACTCTTGACAGACCCACAGTGATATTTACTAGTGTGAAAGTACATGGACATGAGACCTCGCCTGCCCGCGCTGTAGTCGACGGGATTTCCCAGAAGCGGGCGGCGGGGAACTCAAGCAGTGATGATGAACTGACTCCAGGTCAATGTCCTGGGAAAAAGTCGTGGGTAACGATTGTGGCTCATGGCAGTGCAGAGTTTGAACAGATGGACAGTTTCTTGCCTGATGCTGTTCTGGACAGTGATGGTATTGTAGACCAGAGCATAAATGTGTTGCGAGTGACTACGTGTGATATACGCCAGCAACATTCCAGTGTTTAACCATTAATGTTAATGGGTTGCAGGCACCTCATCGGAAGGATGCCTTTGAGTGGTGTTTAAGCCATTATAGTCCTGATGTTGTGTTTATTCAAGAGCACAATTATCGGGATGTGAGCGAATTGAGGATACGAGGGTATGATGATTATGGTGTGAATAGTCCGCGATTGAAATGTGGAGTTACAGTATTAATTCGAGAGGGCAGTCCTTTTCAGTTGCGTCATTGGGAAGTTTCGTCTGATTGTAGGTTAGTGCATGTTGACGGGTGGTGGGGAACGACAAGCGCTGGATATATTAGTGTGTATGGGCCTGCGGGACATGACGCAGGTACGAAAAACCAGTTTTTTCAGGATACTCTTGTATCATTTCCGGTCACTACCTGTGGTGGCTGTTGTGGGTGGTGACTGTTGTGGGTGGTGACTGGAATTGTGTGACACGAAGACGGGATGTAGAACCACAGGGTAGTGGTTTTTATTCCCAACTTTTGGATGATATTTTGCAAGGAGTTGGTTTCCGCGATGTGGGAGGTGACGTAGTTGGTGGAGTAGATTTCACTTTTGTAAGACAGGACTATGCGGCGCGAATCGATAAGATTTATGTTGCCCATGCAATTGATATACGGAATGTACGGACTTGTGATGAACATTTTACCGATCATCATGCGGTGTTGGTACGTCTCTCTTGGACTGGGTTACTGCACATAACACCTCGGTTTTAGAAATTGAATGTTAGTATTTTAAAAGAGGAAGATGTTCATGTATTGTTTGGTCGGATGTGGTCTCATCTATGGAACGAAGGTGTAGGCGTTGTTTATATTCTAGAGTGGTGGGACTTAAGAGGTAAACCTGGTATTAAATCTTTTTTTCGGGCGGTGAGTAAAGAAGCGAGACAGTTACGTTATGGGAAGTTACATTATTTATGACAACAATTGCATGCATGTTACGAGCCACGTGCAGAGTATCCAGTAGATACCATTGCCGGACTGAAAGAGGAAATATCAGAGCTACAAAATCAGTTGTTCCACGGGGCGCGCATTGGGCTGGTATTGATGAAGTACTTTGGGGTGATCGGCCATCAGCATATATCTTACATGAACAACATTAACGCCGCAGGGCTTTAAATATTATGAGTTTTACGGTACGCAATTGAGTTGAGTCCTTCCCGACGGGTAGGACAATAACGAATACCGATTGTATGAGTCTTTACGCTGATATTGTGTACCGTAATAAGTTTAGTGGTTGTCGAGAACGTTCGGCTGCCATGGACATTGTTCGTTCATGGATATCTTGCCGGTTAACGACAAATGAACAACTGTGTGTCTATTGGGCCTATTGGAGCTGATGAGATACGATCTACCCTTCAGGATATGAAAACAGGAAAATCGCCAGTGTTGGATGGATTAGCATGCGAATATTATTTGGAATTCTGGGGCGAGCTTCATGGATTTTTAATACGGTTATTGAATAGCATGAAAAATAAGGGTAGATTAAACAGGTCTCAACAGGAAGGAATAATAGTTCTTGTCCCAAAGAAAACCGAAAGTACTGATATCCATGATTACAGGGCGATTACCCTGTTAAATACTGATTATAAATTATATGCAAAAATTTAATGTAATCACATTACACCTCTCTTGGAGAAGGTTTTACATCCGAGTCAGGCTGGGATTCCAGAGCGATCGATGTCTTTGGGACAATAAGTAATTTGTGATTTTGTTCGTGATCATCAAAGTGGAATGGGGGAGGGGGGAGGAATTTTTAGCTATAGACTGGAAGGCTGCATTCGATAACGTAGATCATCTCGTTTTGAAAACGATACTGGAGCTGCAGGGTTTTGCACGTCTAGTTGTCAGATGGGTAATGTCATTATACGATGACGCGGTTTTACGTGTCCAGGTGAATGGGAGGCTGGGTAAGTCTGTCTTTGCAGCATGGGATCCGACAGGGGTGTCCATTATCGTCCATTCTGTTTGCCCTATATCAAGATCCATTATATAGGATAACTGCCCATGTACTGGGCAGTGTTGTAGGACTATTCATATCGTTGGCTATGTAGATGATACGACACTCATGATCTCCGATGTTGGTAGTTTGTCTACTGTTGATCGTCTTTTGAACATTTTCAGTGAAGCTCCGGGTATGTCATGTAATAAGGATAAGTCTGGGCTTTTACTTCTAGGATCGTGGCAACGGGGTCCTCTGTCCATGGAGAGCCCCTGGGCTGTGCGTGATTCTTTAAAAATATTTGGGATAATTCATGCGTCTAGTACAAATGAGGGGCGCGTTCTCAACTCTCAGATGGTGGTTGATAGTGTTATCCGACGTGTAGGAATGTTGAGGTTAATGGGTTAACACTCCATCAGCGGGTTTTGGTTACTAATTCCATCCTATATGCTAAAATATGGCACGTCGTGCGTGTTTTTCTGTTGTTTCCGAGAGATGAGACACGTTTGTTAGTTCACATCTTTCGGTTTATCTTGGAAAGTCGTTGTTGTTGGTTACGCCGCAGTGTGCTTAGTTTAAGTTTTCGCAAGGGAGGTTTGGGGTTATTAGATTTTCATGGTTTCAGTTTAGCCCTTTTTGTTAAGCATACATATGTGCAATACCCGCACGTGGCGAGCCATCTAGTTAGGGAGACGTACCAATACCTGAGCGAGTGTGTCACAGGACGTGATCGTCATAGATGTGTAGATATATTACGTGTACTTACTGTAGTTTCCAACCCACGAGCGTGTAAGTTATGTATGTTAGTTCAGGCGACTGTAGAAGATAACGTGCCACCGGTCTGTGGTCAGTTTCCTTTGTATGCTTGGGTGGAGATTTGAACCGGTTGGTTGATCTTCCTTTGCGACCCATAGTCCGTGATACAATGTATAAATTCTTTCATAACATCTTGCCATCGGGTTCGGTTCTGTGTACGCGGCAGTTACGTGATTTGCCGTCTTGTAAAGATTGTGTTAAGAAACAGTGTTTCATGAAATTTATTTTTGAACGTTTAAAGGCTGTGCGATGTTGGTTTGGTTGAGTTATTGTGTGGGTGGGTGTAGGGGGGTTGTCGACTTTACGTGTCCTTAGTCTAGAAGTGGGGGGAAGGGATGCCGGATGGGGTCGCACGGGCCCTGGGAGTATTAGTTTTGGATTTCATTCATATGTCATGGGTACTCAGGACAGTGGGATCAATTGAGCGAGTTCACGGTATTATCGCGGTTATGTTTCACACAAAGTGTAGGAATCGTCTGTTGTTTGGGAATCGTTGGGAGAGCAGTTTCTCGTATACGTACCGTAACTTTCGTGTGGCAGATTTATGGCATTTGTACAATGTCAAGACGTAAAAGGACTGGCCTGTCGTGTGTAATTGTGTGTGTTGGGTTTTGTGAGAGAATAGCGAGAGTGGTTGTGATTAGGGGGGTATTTGAATGATATGATACATTTGTGGCTGGCTACTAAGTCGATTGCCGTCTCCACAGTGTCATAATATAGATACCCATTTGAAACGCTTGTGCGGTGTGTAACTATGTGCGGGTATATTGTATTCTGTGTTCTTCATGTCCTGTGTATGTGTTATCTAAAGTGTCATTCGTGTGAAAAGTGGTACAGATTTTCAACATAGTCTGTGAAATGGTGTGTCTGTGTGCGTGACTGATAGTTTTGGTGTGGCTGTTAGGAGTTTAATATATGTTTTTGTTGTGAGGGTAACTTGTGTTACTTGTGTCAGAGTCCGGTCAGGGACTCGGCAGCTTTTTCAGTACCATGGTAATGTCTGTTCTTGTAGTCTGAAGTTTAACTAGTATTAGACATACGTGTGGACCTACTTTAACTAAAGTGGTATATGTATTGTTATTTTTTGTGTGGGCGGATGTGGTTTTATAGGTTCATGAAGTTTGTATCAGTTTACTCATTGTTTTGATTTAATAAGTTAATTTACCAGTGTGTGTTTTGAGCCATTATCTTTTTCTTGACAAGAATTGTGTTTCTTATATTTGTATATCAGTATTGTAATGTTTTTCCTAATAAAAAAAAAAAACAAGTACCCACACGACAAGTAATTTTTTCAATTACGGTGATACGGGAAGATAATCTTCAACAAAGCCAGACGAAGCCTCGTGTGCCAGTGTTAGGCCTACAGACGCTACCAACTCCAAGAAGAATTCATCAGCCTGTCTACACTTTTTCCTGGTCAGCTCAGTGCCTTATCTCTTATTTGTTAAAACCTTCGAGGGGTAGACCCGGGTTTTGCAAATTAAGCCACGAGATAAGCCAGTCTGTGAGTGGGGAGTGCCCAAGCCAAGCCATCAAACCTGTTCAAGCCAGCTTTCCACCCTGCTGAACTAATAGTTATAAGACTCCAAGCCATCTAAGCCTATGTGAAAGGTCTAAGCCAGCAAGCCTATTCCAGCTGACTCTGAGAAGCCAGCAAGCCAAGTGGAGTTCCTGCCTTCCCTATCGCTTTTGTGTTTTCAGGCATTGCTGTTCTGTTTGCTAATACCATCCCTGTGGTATTTTTTTTTTTTTTTTTAAGCTATCCTGGTTTAAAAATTAATACGCCTAGTGGGTGGTGGTACCGCCAGCCAGCTAGCGCAGCGTAACCACCAAGCAGTCAGTCGCTCCCACACACACACACACAAAACCAGGTGTGTCTGTTTTAAAAAATCTCTTGGTTTATCGTCTGTGTAGATTCTTCGTTGATTAAGCACATATTTCTTCAAGATTCTCCGGTGTATGGAGTGAACAGACGACAACATCCTCCACCTTCCACCCACTCAAGCTTTCGACTACCACTACCTTCAACCTACAGCCTAGAGACATTTATCTTTTTGTTTCCATATAATTAGAGACAATTACGAGTGTTTGAAAAATTTTGCTCAGTGTGAATTTTTGTGTTGACCTGGGACTGCGATTTAATTGAGGACTAAGTGTTAAATTCTTTGCTTGTATTAATTTTGAATTTTCCTAGTATCCTCTATAATTAATTATTTTGTGTCATATTTCATTTAAATAGTGTTGTGTTTTGTCTCATCTGAAGTAAGTATTAATTAATTAGTATTTTGTGCCGTTTAAATCAGTTACCCCCTTGTGCAAATTATAAACTGTAATAAAGGGGAATAGTGAGAGGATATGAATCGCTACCCCGACCAACCACGTTAAATAACGTCCGGTCTCGTGGGCGTAAGAGAGTTCAAGGAATCAATCTTCTCTTGACTCATCGGGACAACCACCAACATCATCGTCTTGCCGGAAGAATAATCTCTACCGAGCAGGACCACGGGATCCGTCGAAGAATAGCGACAAGAATGCTGATTCTTCCCCACCGTAGGTATAAGTTGTATCCTCGTACTAACTGGCCAGTAGGTATGTTGATATTAAGTGTCTACGGTGGGAATAATGAAGGTCTCCAGTGAACACCCAAGACACGGATAAAGGGTGAGTGATATTACCAAATTGTACTCTCTCCTCCTTCTCCCCAATCAGTCAGATATTAACCCATACAGTCCACTAAAATGAACAATACCGTAACTATTGGTGTTACCCATTCTTAATAAACTGGTCAAGGATAGATGTGGATTTAGAGTGAGAATATCGAAGGGACCCCTTGGATGCGACCAGGAGTGGGTCAAGTTTTCTCACACGCTTCAACGGGGGTAACCGCGGTAAAATTATACTAGTCGGTCATCTCCCCGGGAGATTATTTTGTTTTAAGTGGCGGTGAAGCCCAGACAGGTAATCTCTTAATTCCCCACATAGATTGCAAAATGCTGAATTGGGTGAATATGCTAAACACCCTATCTTGCTGCCCAAGACTCATCATCTGACAACTTTAATTGTATTAAATGCCCATAAAAATGTGATGCATGGTGGAGTACAAGATACCTTAAATTACATTAGGGAAACTTTCTGGATTCCTCAGGGGCGACAGATTGTGAAGCGAGTCATCAAGGCATGTGTAGTGTGTCGTCGTGTAGATGCCAGAACATATATGTACCCAGGACCTCCACCATTGCCCAAGGAACGAGTGCAGTTAATAAAGCCATTTGATGTAACCGGTGTGGATTACAGTGGCCCAATCATTTTAACGGGTACTGCAGATGGTGTTCCTTTAAAGGTGTATGTGTGTTTATTCACTTGTACAGCTACAAGGGCAGTACACTTAGACGTGGCACAGGATTTGTCTGCAGAACAGTTCATACAGCTGTTTCGTAAATTTGCAGCTAGGAGATCCTGTCTGTGACTAATGATTTCAGATAATGCCACTAACTTTGTGGCGGGAGCGCAACATTTGAAGGAATTAAATGAGAGTAATGATGTACAGTCTCTGTTAAATCAGCGAGGGTGTGGCTGGAAGTTTATAGCTCCCAGGGCCCCCTGGCAAGGGGGATTGTATGAAAGACTGATAGGTACAGTGAAGAGGTGTCTGCGTAAAGTACTACACCGGAAACGAATTAACTTGGAGGAATTCCGGGCAGTATTAGTGGAGGCAGAGAATCGGATAAATAATCGTCCTCTCTCGTACATAATTGATACTCACGACGCAGAAGTGCTGACTCCTTCTCACTTGATCTGTGGGCGGAAACTGGAAGCTGCACCTATCTATAGAGATAATCCTGAGGAAGTTGATGAGGATTATAATAATGTGACAGTGTTAAGTGATAAATTTAAGATGTTGAATAAAGTAATTAATCATTGGTCTACAGTGTGGCGCAAAGAGTATCTTCTTACATTACGTGAACACTTTTATGGTGCGTCAGAAGCGGCGAATCGACAAATTATTCAACCAAGTGACATTGTGTTAATTGATACTGAACAACCAAGAACGTTGTGGCCTCTCGGCAAGGTAGTAACATTGTACCCAGACGCTCAGGGTGTTGTCAGGAATGTCAAAGTGTTGTGTCGCGGCCAAGAGAGTTTACGCACCATTAATAAGTTAATCCCCTTAGAATTAAAGGGAGTTCTATCAACTGTGAACGAAAACCTAAGCTAAAGTGACACGAGTGATGTTGAAGACGACACTGACCAGGGGATAACAGAGACAGGAAGTGTGTTTCGGCCGACCAGGAAGACAGCTATTCAGTCCAGGGTGGGCTGGAAATTACTTTTGCAAGATGATGCAATTTGAATCGTCTAACAACGAACTCTGCCCGGCCGCAGTGTGGAAAATTTTGGTATTTTCCGAAAGTTGTAATTGATAAACTTTCCAATATGAATAGATATATTTAATGTGTTGCTGGTGGTTCCACGTTCTGTGGACATGAAGAGAGAACCATCGGATAGGCAGGGTTTTTGAGGGGATTGGAGAAGGCTATGCAGAGGGCGGCAGTGGCATATGGAGAGGCCTACACACCAGATATCAGGTGATGGCTTCGAGAATTTGGCGACTGCGACAGCCAGACCGGACTTAATTACTTCACTTCGTAATATGGAGTGATATCAAAGTGTGCGACGTGGATAAAGTGGGACAATCGGTCCGGGAAGCCCAGTAATAGGGTAGTAATTGGCGAAATATGGTGAATGTTGTCAACGAGGGGCGCCGGTGTAAGCCTAACTTGAACTCCAGTGACGCGACCATACGATGGGATACAGTCGTAAACCCTGATTCCGGGTGGTTTTCGTGTTAGAAGAGACTCAAATATGGTCAATGAATATTGTGAAATGGTGAATATAGTGAAGTAGAGTTGTAAATACGTAATTGGGAGTGAGTGTAACGAGGTTGTCTGGCGTTGGGACGCTATGCCCCGACCGCCATATTTGATATGGAGAAGATTAACTAACTTTATCTTAGCTCATCGACTCGAAATATAAGTATCGAGACGGTGAATGTGTACAAACTAGTGGGTATTAAGCCAGGATATACATAGTGTGTAAAGTTATACGTATAAACTGTAATAAGGTCGAAATAGTGAGACGATATGAATCGCTACCCCGACCAACCACATGTTAAATAACGCCCGGTCTCGTGGGCGTATCGAAGTCAAGGAAATTAATCTTCCTTGACTCGACGAGACAACCCACATCAAGATCTTGACGGACGAATTATATCGAACGTACAAGATCACGACAAGCATGCAGCCGCCCCACCGTAAGTATAAATTGTATCCTCGTACTAGCTGGCCAGTAGGTATGTTGATATATTGTGTGTCTGCGGTGGGAATAATGAAGGTCTCCAGTGAACACCCAAGACGCAGATAAGGGGTGAGTGAACATTAATTACCTGTACTCTCTCCTCTTGTTCCTCAATCAGTCCCATATCATATTTCTAAACCATACAGTCCACTAAAATTTAATGATACAATACCTCTTATTATAATCCCTTCAAATTTATTTACACTGGTCCAGAGTGAAGTGGGGTAAGTGTGAAGATATCAAAGGATTCCCTCGGGTGCGACCAGGAGTGGGAGAAATTTCTCACACACCTCGCGGGAGTGACTGCGGTAAAATTATACTAGTCGGTCATCTCCCCGGGAGATTGTTTGTTGCAAGTGGCGGTGTCCCAGATAGACAATCTCTCATAATTTCCCACAGAGATGATCGTTTCCATCTCTACTCATCGACTCTGAATTTCGGTATAGAGACGATGAAAGTGTATAAACTAGTGGGAGAATCGCTACTCCCTGATCAACCACATGGTAATTTAACAGTCCGGTCTCGAGGACTGTAGAGAGCTCAAGGGAATCGACTTTCTCTTGACTCATCGGGACGACCACCACAACAACATCGTCTTGCCGGGAAACAATTCTACCTGGCAGGACCTACAGAGATCGACGCGAGGGAAACACCAACAAAGGAAGCGACTCCCTCAGCCACAGCTAAGTATTACTGTTGTAACTATCTGTAGTCGGCCGATTAGGATGTTATAATGAATATAAATCCTGTGGTTATGTCGACGATCTCCAATGATCATCAGGGACACGGATAAGGGTGAGTGATTATTAATAAATTGTACTCTCTCCTCCTCTTCCCCAATCAGTCAGATAATAACCCATACAGTCCACTAAAATTAACAATACCGTAACTATTGATGTTACCCATTCTTATTAAACTGGTCTAGAGCGGAAGTGGGTTCAGAGGTGTGAAAATATCGAAGGGAGTCATTTCAGCTACCTTAATACGCTATTCCTAGCTCCTACCAACCCAATTGAAGTCTCGCTCATAATCAACACCCTTAAAAACAAGGCAGGAGACATATAAAGCTTACCAACTTTTATGTACAAAAAAGCTTCACAGGTACTATCACCAATTATAGCAACACTATTCAATAAATCCATTGAAGCCTCTACCTTTCCATCAATTCTCAAAATAGCTAGGGTCACCCCGATTCACAAAGGAGGTGATCAAACAGGCCTGAATAATTATAGACCAATTTCTAATGTACCATTGCTTTCTAAAATCTTCGAAAAATTAATTCATAGACAAATCTATTCCTACCTCGTCTCACACAATGTACTCAACCCCTGTCAGTTTGGATTCAGGACAAACAAGAGCACAAACGATGCTATTATGCACATGTTGGAGTTAATATATACAGCACTTGAGAAGAAAGAAGTCCCACTGGGAATCTTCATTGATCTACGCAAAGCTTTTGATACAGTCGACCATGATTTACTGCTCACAAAATTAGCACACTATGGTATAAGGGGGCACCCACTCAACTACCTAAAGTCATACCTCACCAACAGAAGCCAATGCGTGTACACAAATGAAGCGAACTCTTCCACACAACAAATTACAGTCGGAGTCCCTCAAGGAAGTGTCCTGGGGCCACTCCTATTCCTCATTTACATAAATGACCTACCGAATGCATCACAACTACTCAAACCCATTTTATTTGAAGATGACACAACATATGTCTTCTCTCACCCAAATCCAGTGATACTGGCCAACACTGTTAATGCCGAATTACAGAAAATATCAACATGGATGACGACTAACAAGCTTACTCTCAATACTGACAAGACCTACTTCATACAGTTTGGAAGCAAAGCCACAAATGTTAAACTTAACATAACACTCAATGGTACACCCATCACAAGACTCACAGAGGGAAAATTCCTAGGAATCCACCTGACAGTAGCCTTAAATTCCAAACACATATCCAACAAATTTCCAAGAAAATCTCGAAGACAGTAGGCATATTATCAAAGATACGCTATTATGTACCACAATCAGCTCTCCTTGCACTATATCATTCACTTATCTACCCGTATCTCACCTATGGAATCTGCGCATGGGGATCAACAACGTTAAATCACCTTAGACCACTCATAACACAACAAAAGGCTGCAGTCAGAATGATAACAAATTCCCACTCTAGACAGCATACTCCACCAATATTCAAAAGTCTCAAACTACTCACCGTAAAGAACATTCATACTTACTCTTGTGCCTACTACATATATAAAACTTTACACTCTAATATAAACCCTCTGCTCAAAATTCTCCTCACCAATTTTAATAGGACCCATGACCACAACACAAGACACAGATCACTTTTTGATATACCCCGTGTTCATATCAACCTATGTAAAAATTTTATGCACATAAAGGGCCCCAGAATCTGGAATTCATTACCAGTAAATATTAAGATAATCTTGTCTGAAAATCAATTTAAGACTCAACTCAAAAACCACCTACTCACCCAAAACTAAATGATCATACTATAAACTACTTTGAAAAATGCTCATTATTACTTTCCTATACGATAATCTAAATTTTTAAATATTTACTATTATTTACCTATTCAAATAATAATAAATAATAATTTATTTCAATGCATTTACAATTAAATGTTATTGGTAGTTACAAATATAATACAATTATAAAACTGTAATGTCAAAAATGCTCAATGTTATTTTCCTTAAGATAATCTCAATTCCATATTATCATTCAAGAATCTTAACACCTGTAACAATCTAATATCATTATATAATAATTTAAACAGTAAAATTTCATCATATTGTAATTTTGAAAATAATTTTTAACTAGAATAAACTCAGTAAATTTCTCTAATATTAAGTACATAGTCTTTAAGGAATAGAATAAGCTGCCCTTAATGCCATGGCATGTCAGTGGCTCTCCTTGCACTCAATTTACATTGTAACTACCGATACCTATGTAATCTGCAATCTGCAATGAAATAAAACTTTACTTTACTTTACTTTACCAGGGTGACCTAGTTTTCTCACACGCCTAACAGGGGTAACCGCGGTAAAATTATATTAGTCGGTCATCTCCCCGGGAGATTATTTAGTATTATAAGTAGCAGTGAAGCCCAGACAGGTAATCTCTTAATTCCCCACACATTGAATTATTACTTTCTTGTTGCAATTCTTGTTGAAATTGAATGTAAAGACAACTCACCTTGCAGTTAATTCAACTTAAAGTATGACTTCTTGAATATTAATGTGTAATCCTTCTTGCCAAGTCAATTTTCAGTGAGTTTTCTTTGCTTTAAGTGTATCTCTTGCAATTGTTGATTGCCTTTTTGTCCTGTGCACATGTCGATTGAAGGCTGGGCCTGTTGTGTGTGCGTGTGTGTGTATGTATATATGTGTGTGTATGTGTATGTGTGTGTGTGTATGTGTATATGTGTATATGTAAGTGTGTATGTGTGACCCAACAATAAAATTTGCACCAAGAACTCATTACAGTTGTGACCGGGTGTAGACTAGTGAAGTGTTCATTGCGTTATAATTTTTATCACTTATGCAGATTAACTAAGATCGTTAATCCCAGTTAAGCTATTTTGTGCTGTATAATTTTCTTGTTCTTTAAATTCCTGGTAATATTTTTCTACAATTATGTCTCAAATAAATTCAGGAGATAACTTTGTGTATTCTGCCAGTCAAAGCTATAATGATAATGAGTCAGTACAAAGTCCTAATAGTCCCTTAATGACTGAAAGAAAGTATCTAGCTTTTGAGAAATATGTTTGTTCTCCCAGCTTGTATCCGCGAATTGTCACAGTGTTGCGGAATGTGAAGTTCAGATTAAGTTGTTGTTGACTTGTGAAGTATGTAATAACGTAGCCGAGCGGTCAGGCACTAGTAATACTGTCACTCCTGTCTGGAATCCAGTCCCTACAATATCTTGCACGCAAGATAGTGTCACCTTACCTAGGGTGTCTGAAGGTACCCCAGACAACCTTGAGTACTGAGACAACTATCCCTGCGATGGCACTTGTTCAAGTAGTAGTTCTCCCCAGGGGATGCCTTGTTCAAGAAAGACTACTGTACTGAGTTATTCCATCTCTTGCTGATGCATAAGCTATTGCAGAATGTCGTTTCTGTTGCTAGTGTACTCACTAGAGTGCCAGTTGTTGTCCCTTGTGTTCCAGATAGTGATGTTATCCTAGTTGACAGTAAACCTTTGAAGAGTAAAGTGTTGTATGTCGAGCAATTATTACCTGCAGTAAGAGATAGTGAGAGCTGTTTCTCCTTTGCTCATATTTTGTGTTATTGAGTTAACTATTTCAGCCGGGGAGAGTTCAATCCACTCCACCGAGACTGTTCATTCCTTCAGTAGGAAAGTGATCATAAGCCTTGAGCTAAAGATAGATGATTGAGTTGAGTTAAGAGAAATTGTTGACTGTGTGTTTGAAAAATTTTGCTCATAGTGTGAATTTTTTTGTTAACCTGGGACTGCGATTTAATTGAGGACTAAGTGTTAAATTCTTTGCTTGTATTAATTTTGAAACTTCCTAGTATCCTCTATAATTAATTATTTTGTGTCATATTTCTTTTAAATAGTGTTGTGTTTTTTTCCATCTGAAGAAGATTTAAAAAAAT
>WNWK01018521.1:0-32500 GCA_009830355.1 Cherax destructor
GGGTCTTCGTTGTTTCTACCTCTCCATCCATCTTCTTGATCTTTAACTTTGTCCCATGCATTCCAGCCACTGTCCAGGTTCCTTTCTTGGCTTGAGGATTCTCAACAGGAGGATTACTACGAATCCGGGAAGTAATCTCCCTCTCTCCTACACACCCTAACCTGAGCCTCACTATCCTCATAAAAACTTACTACCTATTCCATACACTTTCAATATTTGCCACATTGCTCCCCTATCCACTCTATCATATGCCTTTTCTAAATCCATAAATGCAATGAAAACTTCCCTACCTTTATCTAAATACTGTTCACATATATGCTTCAATGTAAACACTTGATCTACACATCCCCTACCCACTCTAAAGCCTCCTTGCTCATCTGCAATCCTACTCTCTGTCTTACCTCTAATTCTTTCAATAATAACCCTGCCATACACTTTACCTGGTATACTCAGTAAACTTATTCCCCTATAATTCTTACAATCTCTTTTATCCCCCTTCCCTTTATATAAAGGAACTATATATGCAAAAATACCAACCACTCCAACAATATATCCCTCCCTGTTTTTAACATTTCTGCCATGATCCCATCAGTTCCAGCTGCTTTAACCCCTTTCATTCTATGTAATGCCTCACGCACCTCCCCCACACTCATATCCTGCTCTTCTTCACTCCTAAACGATGTTATACCTCCCTGGCCAGTGCATGAAATTACCGCCTCCCTTTTTTCATCGACATTTAAAAGTTCCTCAAAATATTCCCGCCATCTCAATACCTTCAGCTCCCCATCTACTAACTCCCCTACTCTGTTTTTAACTAACAAATCCATTCGTTCCCTAGGCTTTCTTAACTTGTTTATCTCACTCCAAAATTTGTTCTTGTTTTCAGCAAAATTTCTTGACAGAGCCTCTCCCACTCTTTCATCTGCTCTCCTTTTGCACTCTCACCACTCTCTTCACCTTTCTTTTACTCTCCATATACTCTGCTCTTCTATTAACACTTCTATTTTGTAAAAACCTCTCATAAGCTACCTTTTTCTCTTTTATCACACTTTTTACTTCATCATTCCACCACTCCTCTTTCCTCCTGCACCCACCCTCCTATAACAACAAACTTCTGCCCCACATTCTAATACTGCGTTTTTAAAACTATCCCAACTCTCTTCAACCCCCCCACTACTCATACTTGCACTTGCCCACCTTTCTGCCAATAGTTGCTTATATCTCACCCTAAATTCCTCCTCCCTTAGTTTATTCTCTTTTACCTCTCTCTTACTTGCTGTTGCCATTTTCTTTTTGTCCCATCTACCTTTTACTCTAAGTGTAGCTACAACTAAATAATGATCCAATATATCCGTTGCCCCTCTATAAACATGTACATCCTGAAGCCTACCCATCAACCTTTTATCCACCAATACATAATCTAACAAACTACTTTCATTACGTGCTATATCATACCTTGTATACTTATTTATCCTCTTTTTCATAAAATATGTATTACTTATTACCAAACCTCTTTCTACACACAGCTCAATTAACGGTTCCCCATTTACATTTACCCCTGGCACCCCAAATTTACCTGCTACTCCCTCCACAACATTTTTATCCACTTTAGCATTAAGATCCCCAACCACAAGTACTCTCTCACTTGGTTCAAAACTCCCCACTAACTCAACATTTCCCAAAATCTCTCTCTCTCATCTACACTTCTCTCTTCTCCAGGTGCATAAACACTTACTATAACCCACTTTTCACATCCAACCTTTATTTTACTCCACATAATCCTTGAATTTATACATTAATATTCCCTCTTTACCTGCCATAACTGATTATTCAACATTATTGCCACTCCTTCTTTAGCTCTAACTCTATTTGAAACCCCTGACCTAATCCCATTTATTTCTCCCCACTGAAACTCTCCTACCCCCTTCATATTTGTCTCACTTAAAGCCAGGACATCCAGCTTCTTTTCATTCATAACATCTACAATCATCTCTTTCTTATCATTCGCACAACATCCACGCACATTCAAACATCCCACTTTGACGGTTTTCTTCTTCTTCTTTTTAGTAAGCTATACAGGAAAAGGGGTTACTAGCCCATTGTTCCCGGCATTTTAGTTGACTTTTACAACACGCATGGCTTACGGAGGAAAGATTCTTATTCCACTTCCCCATGGATATGAAAGGAAAAGCAATAAGAGCAAGAACTATTAAGATAAAATCAAAGATAACTCAGATGAGTGTGTATACATAAACGTGTACATGTTTGCGTAGTGTGACCTAAGTGTAAGTAGAAGTAGCAAGACGTACCTGAAATCTTGCATGTTTATGAGACAGAAAAAAGACACCAGCAATCCTACCATCATGTAAAACAAATACAGGCTTTCGTTTTACACTCACTTGGCAGGACGGTAGTACCTCCCTGGGTGGTTGCTGTCTACCAACCTACTACCTACGAAATATATATATACGGTGGACCCCCGCCTTACGAGCAAAATTCATTCCAGAAGCCTGCTCAAGTGCCATTACCGAACGAATTTACTCCCTTAAGAAAAAATGTCAAGTAGGTTAGTCCATTTCAGACCCCCAAAAATACACTTACAAAAGCACTTACAATATTATACTTACATAATTGTACGATTTCCGGGGTGCTCGTTAGGCGGGGGTCCACTGTATATATATATATATATATATATATATATATATATATATATATATATATATATATATATATATATATATATATATATATATATATATATATATATATAATATATATATAATATATATATATAATATATATATATATATATATATATATAATATATATATATATATATATATATATATATATATATATATATATATATATATATATATATGTCGTGCCGATTAGGTAAAACTTGCGATTTTGGCTTAAATAGCAACGCTCACCTTGCCATATAAGACAAGTGAAAATTTGTGTATGCAATAATTTCGCCAAAATCATTCTGAACATAACGAAAAAAATATATTTCGTTGTGTTTGTTTATTATTAAATTAATGTTAACGTATCTAAAATATATTTAGTTGGGTTAGGCTAAATTAAATTGCGCTTGTTGTAATAAGGTTAGGTAGGTTTTCAAAGTTTCTCTTGGTACAAAATTATAAATTCTTACATTAACATAAATGAAAAAAATATATCTTTAAACGTATAAGAGAAAATTTTAGAAAGGATTTAATTTTAAATGAGTTCTTGCTAATTGACCAGTTTTACCTAATCGGCACGACATATATATATATATATATATATATATATATATATATATATATATATATATATATATATATATATATATATATATATATATATATATACACTCATTTTCTGTTCAATGATATTACACCGATTTTAAAGTAAGTTTGTGGTGTTGATTCCGAATATGTCATCGGTTTTGCTTGATTGGCTCTAGTGTTTGATAAATTTGGTATCCCATTGAAAAACATAAAAGATATGAAGAATATATTGACGAGGCGGGGCTAACTTACAAATCGCACTGAAATTATTTTTTAGATCATGCGAAAGTTAAATCATGTAATACATACTAGCACTTCATTCTATATAATAACAGATTAACAGTAAGATAATTCAGATGCCACTAATTACTGCATATGAAAACGTTGTACGATTTTCTTCTATGTTGGTCATCAACACAGTTTTGTTGAGTGAGCAACTAGAAGAGATGCATATTGGTTACCATTGTGAAATAAGAAACATTTCAAGGTTCTAATGGAGGTGTCTATAAACAGCCGCCAATCTCCTGGTCGATATTCAAGTCCCATTCAAAGAAGTCCAGGGATGTTATTGCAGTATACAAGTTCTTCATCTTGGCTGAAGTAAGGAAGGAGTTCAACCTCTCTTGTCCGATAAGCTGTTACTTTAAATTGATGTTTTAGACAGTTCCTTTAGTCTGGATGCTAAAAGTTCAGATGCTTTGACAGACTGAGGTCACGTATCAGATCATTGAGTTCTTCTTGTAAGAACTGCTGGGGTGCTGAAATGTTTACTTCATATTCACTTCCAGTGCTATCACCAGTGTTACATCCTAAACCCTGAGTTTCTTCAACATCTGTCAACAGAAGGTCAGGCAGTGTTGTAAACACTGGTATGGGAACGTCTTCACTGTGTGGCACAGGTCTTCATGCTGACTCCAAATTAGGATCTTCCCACTTGACTTTCTTGTATCGATTGAAACCTTTCACATTCACCATACAGAAATAACAATCGTCGTGATGGTTTTCCAGCTCTCCACACCATAGGCACACCCAAGTTTAAACTTTTCCTTTTGCCTATTTTTCCACTGTCGTCAGCATTTTGCACAAGTTTTGTAAACCATATGGGGAGCCCAAGACTTATCTTGTTCTCGAAGCGCCACTCTAAAATAAGCAAGATAAGCTTTGTTTTACAAAATCTGTGATATGTTTTCTTTGTTTTTGTAAAGAGTATTCACCACAAATGTAGCAAAATGCATTGGGATTGTTTAAGCAGGTTCTTCGTGAAGAACTCGTGTTTATCTGGAAAAAATAATGAAATAAAGGTTACAATATTGTCACGTGGTCGTTGTGAGGGTAGGTATGCAATATCTCACCAACTAGAGCCAATTTGAACTATCTATTGCCATTGTCAAATCCAGCAACCCCAAAATACCCTAAATACCTTCAAATATCTTTGGCAACGATTTTTTGTTGTTGACCAATGAGCTGTTGTTATTATTATTATTATTTATATATTATCGAATATGCATACATTGCTATCTAATATATGCTTCTTCCTGGCAGGTAACGGGACAACACGTGCTGCTGCTGCTGCTGCTGCTGCTGCTGCTGCTGCTGCTGCTGCTGCTGCTGCTGCTTCGTCCAGGAAGTGAAACACGGTAGTGGGATTCCCAGCTGGGCGTGGCTCCACACACTGCCAAGTTCGGTACACACACACACACGCACACTTTCCCCTCCTCCCCTTCCTTTCCCCTACTTCCCTTTGCCCCCTCTTCCCTTCTCAGTCACACCTTCCCCTCCCCTTACTTTCCGGGAAGGCTGGGAATGATTTGAAGTCTTGGAGGCAAGAGGATTGTTGACGGAAGCAAGATGGAGGACACTTGCATTTACTACAGCATGTGGATACACTGTTGTTTGATAGTTACACGGTGGGAACACTCGTAGTGTGTGGCTACACTGTTGTGTGATAGTTACACAGTGGGAACACTCGTAGTGTGTGGCTACACTGTTGTGTGATAGTTACACGGTGGTAACACTCGTAGTGTGTGGCTACACTGTTGTGTGATAGTTACACAGTGGGAACACTCGTAGTGTGTGGCTACACTGTTGTGTGATAGTTACACGGTGGTAACACTCGTAGTGTGTGGCTACACTGTTGTGTGATAGTTACACAGTGGTAACACTCGTAGTGTGTGGCTACACTGTTGTGTGATAGTTACACAGTGGTAACAATCGTAGTGTGTGGCTTCACTGTTGTGTGATAGTTACACAGTGGTAACACTCGTAGTGTGTGGCTACACTGTTGTGTGATAGTTACACAGTGGGAACACTCGTAGTGTGTGGCTACACTGTTGTGTGATAGTTACACAGTGGTAACACTCGTAGTGTGTGGCTACACTGTTGTGTGATAGTTACACAGTGGGAACACTCGTAGTGTGTGGCTATACTGTTGTGTGATAGTTACACAGTGGTAACACTCGTAGTGTGTGGCTACACTGTTGTGTGATAGTTACACAGTGGGAACACTCGTAGTGTGTGGCTACACTGTTGTGTGATAGTTACACAGTGGTAACACTCGTAGTGTGTGGCTACACTGTTGTGTGATAGTTACACAGTGGTAACACTCGTAGTGTGTGGCTACACTGTTGTGTGATAGTTACACAGTGGTAACACTCGTAGTGTGTGGCTACACTGTTGTGTGATAGTTACACGTGGGAACACTCGTAGTGTGTGGCTACACTGTTGTGTGATAGTTACACAGTGGGAACACTCGTAGTGTGTGGCTACACTGTTGTGTGATAGTTACACAGTGGGAACACTCGTAGTGTGTGGCTATACTGTTGTGTGATAGTTACACAGTGGGAACACTCGTAGTGTGTGGCTATACTGTTGTGTGATAGTTACACAGTGGGAACACTCGTAGTGTGTGGCTATACTGTTGTGTGATAGTTACACAGTGGGAACACTCGTTGTGTGTGGCTAACTGTTGTGTGATAGTTACACGTGGGAACACTGAGTGTGGCTATACGTTGTGTGATAGTTAGTGACATGTTGGTGTGGCTACACTGTTGTGTGATAGTTACACGGTGGGAACACTCGTAGTGTGTGGCTATACTGTTGTGTGATAGTTACACAGTGGGAACACTCGTAGTGTGTGGCTATACTGTTGTGTGATAGTTACACAGTGGGAACACTCGTAGTGTGTGGCTACATTATTCTGTATGATAGTTATTTGGTAAAGGGATAAAGTAAAACTGTCAGTTAACATCAAGCAACACGATGGGGAAAAAAACCAATTCAGAGACACTGGATGATGACAATAACAAACAGTGGACAGGCAAAGGTGAACAAGGAGAGGACAGAAGAAATGGTTTGCATAAACAGTCGTAGCGCTATAAATAAGATGAACGAGGTGAGATTGTTTGCATGCAGTAACCGAGATGGTAATGACTCAGACGTGCAATATCTGGGCATCTGTATTTTGTAGACGTTTCGCCATCCAGTGGCTTTATCAGTACAGTAGAGGGACGTAAACAGAAGCCTGTGGATGAGGAGGTAATCAGTCCCCCAGCCTCGCATAATTATCTGCAGAAGACAGAAATCAGTCTCAGCCTAGGAGCAGGTGTTGGAGCAGCGTAGTCACCGACATTCACCAAGACAACAGTGCTCAATACCTGCTCCTAGGCTGAGGAATTGTATATAATTCTGCGAGGATAAGAGACTGATTACATTCTTTTTTAGTCTACCGTTTCATGTCCATGTATTGTATTAATAATGCCACTGGACTGCGAAACGTCTACAAAGATACCCAGATGTGCATGGTGGTCTATACCAGTGATCCATGAATTGAGATGTTGAATTTAAAGAGTCGAAACGTGCCTGCTGATTGCCACATTCAGGGATTTAAGTTGGCCCACGTTAATTGATCTAACTGGAAGGGGGGCGGGATGGTGCTAGATGTCTGAGAAAACTTGATCAGCTGCATGAAAATATGTATAAAAATTAAAGAAACAGTGTGGGTAAAATTTCTAGTATATGAAAAGTTAATTTTAGGTGTTTTATATCGATCCCTGAACTCGGAAACCGACCAGGGAAGACTTCTATGGGACAAAATAGTTAAGGGTTCACGACGTGATGCTGTACTAATTATAGGGGATTTCAGTTTTAGCCAAATTGACTAAAATTCTTTGACTGGGAAGAGTCCAAAGAGTTGCTAGTAGTAGTTTAGACCCTGGTTTTTAAGCAGTCTGTAACAGAACCTACAAAATAAATTATGATGCTCCTTTGTCGCCTATGTTCCAGAGGCAGAATTGCCGACAAAATGTTAGGTAAATGGACACAGATGCAACTAATGTGACATTTTATTGTGGCAACGTGTGTCTCTCCAGGAGCCAAACATTGCCGTAATGTCACACTTTCAAGTGTTCTCAGTGGTATAGATGTTTGTATACAGACAGTAAAAGTTCTCAGTATACAGTAGTAGTTCTGCCTGGACAAAACAAATGACTTAGAGTATCATTTTTGACTCGGCATGTAAACGTTCTAGTTATCCAGCTCAACATTTTTCTTGTGGTAACAATATCAACATTGTCCTGATTCTTGAATGTGAGATCTTCTGACATTTCTCCCAAGTCTCGCACATGGAACCTTCGCCCTATTGAATGACTTCAGTTTGTCCTGTTCTTCATTTCAGTCTTTATTCCTCCATTCTTCCATAACGGAGCAACTGAAACATGTCCTCATTGAAGATCATATTGTCACCTAAGGCCCACTGGAAGACTTGATTTGTATGTGCTTAAAGATTCTATTATTTCAAAGTGTCCATGAGAGATACCGCTCTCATCAAGAATCTGGTATCAGCAAAGGATGCTAAGGGTCTATGATTTATGTCCTTATCTATGTCTGATACAAGAATGAGAAACGAGTGAGACTAGTACTCTGCCTTGAGGATCAGAGATCTTCATATACAGGGTGTCCACAAAAACACTCCATGATTTCAAACAGGTATAACATATAACTTTATTGTAATAATCTTTCACAGGTAGTAGCTTCAGATGCAGGATTTCATTCAGTTTCATGTGGTATAGTGTAGCATTAAAGGTACTCAATGTGCTCCCCTCTGGTTGCTCGGCAAACATCGATGTGATAGTCCTGTTCGGTCTAGACGTTCTGCAGCATATCTGGAGTTATCATGCGAACTGCTTCAGTGATCGAAATTTTCAGCTCCTCCAGGGTTGCAGTTAGTGGTGGTACGTAAACTGTGCTCTTCACATACCCCCCAAAGAAAGAAGTCACAAATATTTAGGTCCAGTGACCTCGCAGGCCACTTGCAGAGGTCACCGGACCTAACTGTGACTGGAACCACATGGAGGCCCAGAAACATGAAGGGCTAAGATGATGGAGGTGGTACTGGAAAACCTCATGCACCAACACGTAAAGGAGACATTGAGAACATCACATATGAAAGACCGCTCGGGGGCCAGTGATCATGTGGTTCTGAGCTTCGATTACATAGTAGAGTTACAAGTGGAGGGGGAAGCAGGAAGGGCAGGACGAAAGAAGCCAAACTACAAGAGAGGGGACTACACAGGCATGAAGAATTTCCTGCACGGGGTCCAGTGGAACAGAGAACTGGAAGGGAAGTCAGTAAACGAGATGGAAAATGTGACAACAATATGCAAGGAAGCTGAGGAGAGGTTTGTACCCAAGGTTAACAGAAATAACGAGAAGGCCAGGGTGAGCCCGTGGTTCACCCAAAGGTGTAGAGGCCAAAGCGAAATGCACTAGAGAATGAAAGAAGTACAGAAGGCAAAGGACCCAGGAAAATAAGGAAAGTAGTCGTAGAGCCAGAAACGAATATGCACAGGTAAGAAGGGCGGCTCAACTTCAATACGAAAATCTGACCCGAGGAAAATGAGAGTGAAGGACCAGGTAATCAGGCTGAGGAAGGAAGGAGGGAAAATCACAAGAAACGACCATGAAGTATGTGAGGAGCTCAGCATAAGATTCAAAGAAGTGTTCACAGAGGAGACAGAAGAGGCCCCAGAAAGACGGAGAGGAGGGGTACACCTTCAAGTGTTGGACACAATACATACAATCGAGGAAGAAGTGAAGAGGCTCCTAAGTGAGCTAGATACCTCAAAGGCAATGGAGCTGGATAACATCTCTCCGTGGGTCCTGAGAGAGGGAGCAGAGACGCTATGTGTAACACTAACAACAATCTTCAACACATTTATAGAATACCTGAGGTATGGAAGACAGCAAATGTAGTCCCAATTTTTAAAAAGAGACAGACACGAAGCACTCAACTACAGACCAGTGTCACTGACATGTATAGTATGCAAGGTCATGGAGAAGATCATCAGGAGAAGAGTGGTGGAGCACCTAGAAAGGAAAGAGCTTATCAAAGACAGCCAGCATGGTTTCAGGGACGGGAAATCCTGTCACAAACCTGCTGGAGTTCTATGACAGGGTGACAGCAGTAAGACAGGAGAGAGAGGGGTGGGTAGATTGCATATTCCTGGACTGTAAGAAGGCGTTTGACACAGTTACACAAGAGACTAGTGCAAAAGCTGGAGGACCAATCAGGGATAACAGGGAAGGCACTGCAGTGGATCAGGGAATACCTGTCAGGAAGACAACAGCGAGTCATGGTACGTAGTGAGACGTCAGAGTGGGCGCCTGTGACGAGTGGGGTTCCACAGGGGTCAGTCCTAGGACTGGTGCTGTTTCTGGTATTTGTGAACGACATGATGGAAGGAATAGACTCCGAAGTGTCCCTGTTTGCAGATGTAAAGTTGATGCGAAGAATTCAATTGGACAGGGACCAGGCAGAACTACAAAGGGATCTGGACAGGCTGCAGGCCTGGTCCAGCAACTGGCTCATGGAGTTCAACCCCACCAAGTGCAAAGTCATGAAGATTGGGGAAGGGCAAAGAAGATCGCAGACGGAGTACAGCCTAGGGGGCCAGAGACTACAAGCCTCACTCAAGGAAAAGGATCTTGGGGTGAGTATATCATCGAGCACATCTCCTGAGGTGCACATCAACCAAATAACTGCTGCAGCATATGGGCGCCTTGCAAACCTAAGAACAGCATTCCGACATCTTAATAAGGAATCGTTCAGGACCATGTACACTGTTTACGTTAGGCCCATATTGGAATATGCAGCACCAGTTTGGAACCCACACCTAGCCAAGCACGTAAGGAAACTAGAGAAAGTGCAAAGGTTTGCAACTAGACTAGTCCCGGAGCTAAGGGGTATGTCCTACGAGGAGAGGTTAAAAGAAATCGACCTGACGACACTGGAGAACAGGAGAGATAGGAGGGATATGATAACGACAAAAAATTCTGAGAGGAATCGACAAGGTGGACAGAGGCAGGATGTTCCAGTGATGAGAGACAGCAACAAGGGGTCACAGTTGGAAGTTGAAGACTCAGATGAATCACAGGGATGTTAGGAAGTATTTCTTCAGTCACAGAGTTGTCGGGAATTGGAATAGTCTGGGAAGTGATGCAGTGGAGGCAGGATCCATACATAGCTTTAAGAAGAGGTATGATAAAGCTCATGGAGCGGGAAGAGTGACCTAGTAGCGGCTAGCGAAGAGGCGGGGCCAGGAGCTGTGAATCGACCACTGCAACCACAGCTAGGTGAGTACACACACACACACACACACACACACACACACACACACACTAAATGATCGCTGACATCTGTCTTATTCATTCTGTGTGAAATCCAGAGCAAGTGTGTCCCTCTCCCCTCTTGTTATTTCCTTCATATGTTGGCTCAGCAAATTTCTTGTTACTGCTTCCCTAAATTTTCCTCTCCGTGGTTCTGGTGCTTGTGGAGGGTCCCAGTTTTCCCTATGACTCTCCTGCTATTAGAGTTTGTCTTTGATGCTTCTTGCTCTCTGCCACTGTTTCTGATATGCGAGTCATTATCCAGTTATTCTGATCATACTCTTACCTTAAGTCAAGCAGCTGTGTCCACCATGCTGGCGGTCAAACACACCATTTTCTTTTAATACCTGTTTTATTTCGTGGTCCGTGGCTTGATAGGCAACGGTCTCGCTTCACACGCTTAGTGTCCGTGATTCGATTCCCGGCAAGGGTGGAAACATTCCTTACACCTGTTGTCCCGTTCACCTACCAAGCAAGTAGGTACCTGAGTGTTAGTCGACCGGTGTGGGTCGCATCCTGGGGAACAAGATTGAGGAACCCAATGGAAATAAGACACAGTCCCTAAATAACGCACTGCCTTTCTTGGGTTATCCTGGGTGGGTAACCCTCCGGGGTTAAAAATCCGAACAAAATCTTATCTCAACACTAAGCCTGTAGGGGGTCATACAGCACCTTGGGGACTGGGAGGCAGAGTCCATTCTAGGAGAGGGAGGGAGGGAGGGCAGCTTCAATTCCTTGGATCGAGAGTTCCTCACTGGGTCCAAGTTGAAGGTTTTTCTTTCAGTAGACATCAGGTGCACTAATGTTTATAAAGTTTGGTGCTTACATTGTGACGTCACGTGCACTCTATATGATCTCTGAAATTCCCTGTTTCCAGGATACCTAGTTCCTCATATCTCCTGTGGTTCTGACCACAGCTACAATTTGTTTTTCCTTTCTTTACTTATTATTTGGTAGTCATCTGAGAATATCGTATTTGGTATGAACTCGCGTAATTGAAGTCACTGTCCCAGGACCGAAACGTTTTCTATGTCATAGTGTTTGGTTACGTTTTGTTTTAAACCAGATGCAGCATTTGTTGTTATTCCTGAGTTTCATTTCCGTATTATCTGCAATATCAGGTTTTTCTTCTCCATTTTCTATCATGACTTCACATTCCTTGACGATTTAATATATTTGAGTAATGATAGGTCGATATCAAAATCTTAGCTGCTGCTGACACCATCAGAATCAGCTGATACCCTTCAAGACTAATACTTAGGTACGTACCTACATTTGAGTACCACACTCTTGAGCTTGCATTTTTATTGTTGTTGAGGTACCCATTGTGTGGGTGTGTGTGTGTGGGTGTGGTGTGGGTGTTGGGGTGCATTGTAGGTGCATGTGGTGTTATGAAGCAGACACCAGGTGTATTACAGGCGAAAGGTGAAGCCACAAGGGTGAGAGGTGAAGGTCTGTGATGAGAGGAAGGTGGTGAGTAATTCACCCGGTGTGTCCTTCAATAATCCCTTCATATCTCTCCTTTCCCTACCCGCTCATATGATTATTATTAGTCCCTTCATCTCTCCTTCCCTTGCCCCCTCATATGTTCTTTATTAGTCCCTTCATCTCTTCTTCCCTTGCCCCCTCATATGTTCTTTATTAGTCCCTTATTTCTCCTCCTCCTACCCCCCTCGTATGTTCTTTATTATTCCCTTATTTCTCCTTCTGCCATTTTAGCTTTTTCTATACCGTAGACCTCACCTATACCCCCTACCTTTCCCCTCCCATATACTCTCTACTGTCAATCTCCCCTAAACCCTTATACTTCCCCCTTCCCTACACCCTCAATACTGCCCCCTCCTCTACTCCACCCTACACTTCCATTTCCCTACACCATTTACTCTTCACCCCGCTTTCAGCCTCTACAATTCCTCTTCCTACACCCTACATCCTTTCCTCAATTCACCCCTTTACGATGTGTTCCTGGATGCTATGGAACACAAGCTAAATGCTGATGTAGTCTACACTGACTTGGCAAAAGCGTTCGCACAAAATGCGTGCAAAAGAAATAACTGGAAAAGTGGACAGATCAATATTTAGTAAATAGAATCCGCAGAGTGAAACTTTAGGCTGCCACAGTGAAATGCTGTGTTCCACAAAGTAATAGTACTCGCCTTACTTCTGTTTCACATTTTTATATTTGACATTCTGGTGATGACACCAGAATCTCTGAGAGTGACTCTGTCGATGACACAGCGAATGTTCAGGCGGATGTAAATCAAGTCTTCCAGTGGGACTCAGATAACAGTAACATGTTTAACGAGGAAGCGTTTCAGTTGCTCCTCTATGGAAGAATGGAGGAAATAAAGAATAATGAAGTACAGGATAAATTCAAGTCAATCAATAGATTTCAAGTCCTGTGAGTGAGACTTAGAGAGTAACAAAGTCGGATGATCTCACATTCAAGAATCATTGTTGCCATTGCTACTACAAGGAAAGTGGTTGGCTGGATAACTATAGCTTTGAAGAATAGAGATACTGACCTAGTTATGATACTCTCCAAGTCACTTGTTCTCTCCAGGTTAGCTTACTGCTGTATGCTAAAGGCTTTCTTCAAAACAGGCAAGACTGCTGAGCAGAGAACTTTCACTGCCCGAATTAACTCAATCGAGTAACTGGACTGCTGGGAACCCTTGATATCTCTTCATCTGTATTCCTTGGAACGTAGGCGAGATAGGTATATAATCATTTACACTAAAAAAATCCTGGAGGTACTGATCCCAAACCTGCATACTGAGATCACTCTGTATGACAAGACTTGCAAGATGGTACCTCCAGTAAAAAGCAGGGGAGTGACGAGTACATTTGAGAGTTGCACGAGTGTCAGAGGTCCCCGACTCTTCAACGCCTTCCCTTCGTACATAAGGGCATTTACCAACAAACCTCTGGCTGTCTTCAAGAGGGAGCTGGACAAGTTTCTTAAATCAGTGCCTGACCGGCCAGGCTATGGTCCGTACGTTGGAGCACGCGCTGCCAACAGTAACAGCTTGGTTGATCAAGCCTTGATCCCAGTCCCAGACTAGAAAGCCTGATCTTTGACCGGGTCGCGGGGGCGTTGACTCAAAGAAGCGTCCTTCAGATATCCCTCACTACCCCAGAGTTTCATTCACCCCTGCTAGTAGTATTTTTATATGTACAACTAGCTGGCGAATAATAATGGTTAATTATCGTGTGTGTGTGTGTGTACTCACCTATTAGTGGTTGCAGGGGTCGGTACATAGCTACTGACCCCGCCTCTTCACTGATCGCTACTAGTCCTATCCCTGCTCCATGAGATTTATCATACGTTGTCTTAAAATTATATATGGCTCCTGCCTCCACTACATCACTTGCCAGACTATTCAACTTCCTGACAACTCTATGACTAAAGAAATACTTCCTAACATCTCTTTGACTCATCTGAGTCTTCAACTTCCAATTGTGACACCTTGTTTCTGTGTCCCATCTCTGGAACATCCCGTCTCTGTCCACCTTATTTATTCCTCTCAGTATTTTGTATGTTAAGTAAAAGGACACAAATGCAACTAATGTGACATTATATTGTGGCAACGTTTCGCTCTCCAGGACCTTTCTCAAGCCGTTACAAGCGATAATGGACATAGTGGGCTTATATATACTCTCAAAGTGAGGTGAAATACTAGTGGTGGTAGTAGTAGTGATATTAGTAGTAGTAGTAGTAATACAATAAGGTAGAACAATCAATATGCACATGAGTAAAAGGTGATAAAACAAATACTAGGGTAGTATAACAATAGGTTAGACAAATACTACCCTAGTATTTGTTTTATCACCTTTTACTCATGTGCATATTGATTGTTCTACCTTATTGTATTACTACTACTACTACTAATATCACTACTACTACCACCACTAGTATTTCACCTCACTTTGAGAGTATATATAAACCCACTATGTCCATTATCGCTTGTAACGGCTTGAGAAAGCTCCTGGAGAGCGAAACGTTGCCACAATAAAATGTCACATTAGTTGCATTTGTGTCCTTTTACTTTACATATTGTCGGTAATTCTACCAATATTATTACATTTTGTATGTTGTTATCATGTCTCCCCTAACCCTCCTGTCCTCCAGTGTTGTCAGGCCGATTTCCCTTAACCTTTCTTCGTAGGACATTCCCCTTAGCTCTGAAACTAGCCTTGTTGCAAACATTTGCACTTTCCCTAATTTCTTGACTTTGAAAGTATTGAGAACTTTCAAAACAAGGGAAATAATGCCGATGGTGACACTATTCAAATCGCTAGTGCTCCCTCACTTAGAATACTGCTCAGTGCTGACGGCCCCGTTCAGGGCAGGAGAAATAGCAGAGCTGGAACAAATCCAGAGATCGTTTACGGCTCACATTGAGCCATTGAAACATCTAAATTATTGGGAACGCCTTCAAGTCTTGAACATGTACTCATTGGAGCGGAGGAGAGAGAGATACATGATAATATATACATGGAAAGTACTTGAGGGCCTGGTCCCAAATCTGCACACTGCCATAACAACATACTGGAGTGAGAGATATGGGAGAAAGTGTAAAATAAACCCAGTGAGGAGCAGGGGTGCGGTGGGGACAATACGGGAGCACTGTATTAACATCCGGGGTCCCAGACTATTCAACATCTTACCAGAAGATATCCGAAACACGGCTGGAACCAGTGTAGAAGCCTTCAAGAGGAAACTGGACAAATATCTTCACCAGGTGCTAGATCAACCAGGCTGTGATGGATATGTGGGGCAGCGGGCCTCCAGCAGCAACAGCCTGGTTGACCAGGCAAGCACGAGACGAGCCTGGCCCATGGCCGGGCTCAGAGAGTAGATACTCTCGAAACTCTTCAAAGGTATATCAAAGGTGCTTGACCAGGTGTGGGTTAAAAACTGGTGCTGCATACTCCAGTATAGGCCTGACGTACATGGTGTACAGAGTCTTGAACGATTCCTTACTGAGGTATCGGAATGCTGTTCTCAGGTTTGCCAGGCGCTCATATGCTGCAACAGTTATCTGGTTGATGTGCGCTTCAGGAGATGTGCTCGGTATTATACTCACCCCAAGATCCTTTTCCTTGAGTCAGGTTTGCAGTCTTTGGCAGCCTATACTCTGTCTACGGTCGTCTTTGCCCTTTCCCGATCTTCATGTGTTAGTTACCATTTTGTCCTAGGCACATGTCAATTAGACACTAGGCCTGTTGTATGTATGTATGTATGTATGTGTGTGTGTGTGTGTGTGTGTGTAAGGAAACACTTCGAAATGTTTCCGCCCCGCCGGGAATCGAACCCGGGCCCTCCGTGCATGAAGTGAGAGCTTTAGCCACCACTTTAGCCAGTGTATTATTGGTAGTGTTGTAGCCAGTGTATTATTTGTGTTGTTATTGAAATTTATCATAATGATGAACATTAGTCAACTAAAAAATCTCCAAAATGCGGTACAAAGAAACATTTATTTTATAACCACTGGTTTATAATTACATAAAAGGTTTATAAACTTTTGATAAGTTATTATTTTACAAAGAGCCACCTTATATGCATTTGTCGGGCGCCCTGAAAAACAAAGTAGTTAGACTGTTGGTTTTAGTCCTGACTCTTTCTCTTCTACTTCGGTTCTTCCTCTCACCGGCTATTCTTCTTCTGTCCCCACTTCCCCCTCGCCCCTAGTGGGTCCTTACCTGAGAGTCTGAACTGAACTGAACTGGGCGCCCTGCTTGGCGGACTGATAGGGTCTTAGCATAGGTTGTGTCTCCTTCCTTCCTGTTGGTTTCCTAGTTTGGTGAGGGTGTACCAGCTACAGATGCAATGTCCCCTCTGGTCCATACTCCTGGAACTCTCTTCAACCTATTTACCTCACATTCTAGAGCCTTTATCCTGGCTACTGCATCTTCGACCTGTGACTCCCATTTCTTCTCCTCCTCCAACCTCCCCTCCAATTTCACACAAAGCTCTGCCTCCATCCTTTTCTCCATTTTTGCAGCAACCTCCATGAGCTTTATCATACCTCGTCTTAAAACTATGTATGGTTCCTGCCTCCACTACGTCACTTTCTAGGCTGTTCCACTTCCTGACAACTCTATGACTGAAGAAATACTTCCTAACATCCCTTTGACTCATAGGAGTCTTCAACTTCCAATTGTGACCCCTTGTTTCTGTGCCCCCTCTCTGGAACATCTTGTCTCTGTCCACCTTATCTATTCCTCGCAGTATTTTATATGTCGTTATCATGTCTCCCCTAACCCTCCTGTCCTCTAGTGTCGTCAGGCCGATTTCCCTTAACCTTTCTTCGTAGGACAATCCCCTTAGCTCTGGGACTAGTCTTGTTTGTGTGTGTGTGTGTGTCGCTATGACTGGCTCTGGCTGGCGCCCGACAAATGCATATAAGGTGGCTCTTTGTAAAATAATAACTTATCAAAAGTTTATAAACCTTTTATGTAATTATAAACCAGTGGTTATAAAATAAATGTTTCTTTGTACCGCATTTTGGAGATTTTTTAGTTGACTAATGTTCATCATTATGATAAATTTCAATAACAACACAAATAATACACTGGCTACAACACTACCAATAATACACTGGCTAAAGTGGTGGCTAAAGCTCTCACTTCATGCACGGAGGGCCCGGGTTCGATTCCCGGCGGGGCGGAAACATTTCGAAGTGTTTCCTTACACACACACACACACACACACACACACACACACACACACACACATACATACATACAACAGGCCTAGTGTCTAATCGACATGTGCCTAGGACAAAATGGTAACTAACTGGCTACAACACTACCAATAATACACTGGTTACAACACTACAAATAATACACTGGCTATAACACTACACCATCAATAATATACTGGCTACAACACTACACCACCAATAATACACTGGCTACAACACTACACCACCAATAATACACTGATTACAACACTACACCACCAATAATACACTGGCTACAACACTACACCAAATATAATACACTGGCTACAACACTACACCACCAATAATACACTGGCTACAACACTACACCACCAATAATACACTGGCTACAACACTACACCACCAATAATACACTGGCTACAACACTACACCACCAATAATACACTGGCTACAACACTACACCACCAATAATACACTGGCTACAACACTACACCACCAATAATACACTGGCTACAACACTACATCAACCCTCAGTTCGAAGAAACTTCAAGACGTTTCGGTCCGTCCTGAACCCATATCGGGTCCAGAACGGACAGAAATGTCTGAGGCGTCAGTGTACGTACATTATTTATAATGTCGTAGATGAATCATTGTTAAGGTTCCTGAAAGCATTTTTGCATTTAGCTAGTTGGGTGTTGTCGTTGAAGCGATTGATAGGTACTTCTGGTGATATGCTCGGTGCAGTGCTTGCTCACAGATCTTCCTCTTTACACAGTCTGCATCTCTCCTCCCAGCGCAGGTGGAGCTGGTCCACCTGTGCTAGACTTTGTTTTCTGAATGTCACAGTAGTGGACCACGGTAGCAATTACTGCTGGTCCACCTGTGCTAGACTCAGTGGTGCAAGCGGTCGAAATAAAATACACGTTTTACACATGTTAACGCGGTCACTCAGCATCTGGCTTCCATAATGATCTCAAGAGAGTGATGGTGTCATCTGGCGTGCGTGGAAGCTGCTTCAGAGGCCGACTTGTTCTTCACGGCTTCTCCTGAAAGGTAAAAAAACTTGCCGGGCAGGTAACTGGACCGTAACGGGTTAATGAGTACGTGTTTTTCTTGGAGGAACAGTGAAGGCGCCAGGACCGTACCTTGAAGTACTGAACTTTTTACTGTAAGGATAGATTTTTTGTTTTGTTTAGTACCACTTTAGGTTTGTTAGCCCATAAAATGAGGTCAATAGGTTTAACACTCCATGCTCACATTTCTCCAGTCTCTTAGTGAATTCCATGTACTAGACCAGATATGCGTTTTGGAATTCTTTCTTCGTGTCATAGTGATTTAGTAATTGTAACAAATATGATCTTCCTCATCTAAATCATTCTTAACTTGGGTTGTGCACGTCATGCTTTTTTCAATAAAAATTTGTTATATAACAGCTTGCCACCTTCGCAAAGATTTTTACAATGTGTGATGTTAGTTTTACCGGTGTGTAGGTTATTGCCCGAGCTCTACTGCCTCCTCTATGCAGAGGATCTGTGTCTGCAATTTAAAAACATCTGGGATTTCACCTAAATCCATGCTTTTCCTCCTAATTTTCCCGAGTGCTCGTGTTAGTGGTGTTTTGTTTATAAATAAAGAGTTCCATGAATCAGGCAGAGGTACTACATAAACAACAGAAAGGCACAATACCGTGACTGCAACAATACACAAATAACTCTCACATAGAAGAGAGGATCTTACCACGACGTTTCGGTCCGACTTGGACCATTTACAAAGTCACACTAACCAATTTAGTTCATACCTCTCCTCCCTCTTTAGATTCTCCTGGTGTCTATTCTATTTCTTGTTCCTCTTGTCCTCTAAAGCACTTTGGAGAAACTGGTCGATCTCTTTCTGACAAACTCAGGGAGCACAAAAGTAGTGTTAGTCTTGCCGACACCAACAATGCTCTTTTCTGTCATGTCAAAGATCAGTCATCCTGTTGACTGGTCTTCTGCTAAAACTGTCTATCCTACTTCTAACTTTCAGTTGCCGTCTGGTTGAATCCTTCTTTATACACAACTTTCCTTGTATGAATCTCAGTCGTGGCTTTGTCTCTGTAGATGCCTTCCTTTCCCATTACATTGTAAAATGCTCCAAACTTCAGAACACCCGTGACCTAACCTGATTCTTCTTTTCCCTTCTCTCCCCTTTGCCTCTTTCTCCTTTGGGTTTTCTTTCTTCTGCCTTGGGTTTTTGGTCCATTACTATTAATTTTTTTCCCCTCTGTGTTCTTGTTAATACCCTTTGTGGGCCCCTAGCTCCCTTGCAGTGCTCCTTTTTCTTTGTTTTTTACTAACTCCACTACTACTACTACAACCACCTCTACCACTACTTTTCTTCCTTTCCTACTACCTCTCTTGTCCCGTCCCTGTCTGCTGGCCTATATATACTCCCTCCTTCTCTTCTTTTTGTTAGTGTGACTTTGTAAATGGTCCAAGTCGGACCGAAACGTCGTTGTAAGCTCCTCTCTTCTATGTGCGGGTTATTTGTGTAGAGGTACTACATATGGTGACATTTTCTTTATTTCGCTCTTGAAATCAAGAGGACTTGTGCATATGTGGGCATGTATTCTATTTACTTCTGGAATTCTAAGGGATTTTTTACTTGTCAAAAATATGTTTTGTGGGGTTTGCAGAGGTAATGAAAAATTATCTGGATCCTCAACTCTTATCGTTCAGGGGGATTTTGTTTAATATTGATTCATACTGACCGTTCAGAATTTCGCTTATTTCTCATCATCGGAGTATTTACCTTCTGTGAGGAGTGGGTTTATTCTCGAGTCTGTTTTTATTTGAATTATGCGTATGTTTAAAAGTATTTAGGATATTTCTTATTTCTAGAACGGCTTTTTGTTCTATTTGTGCTTCTTCTGTTTGGTATAAATGTTTTAGTCTATGCTGTATATTGGTAATCTCTTTCTATGTAAGTCCACTCTCCTTTCTGCTGTCTCAGGGCAACATTTCTCATCCAGACCTTGTATTCTTCTGTATCCAGCGTTGCCAGACACTGAGTGTGTTGAGCTCAGGTCCGTCTACCTGAATGACGTATCCGGGGGTCAACCCTCTACCCCCCCCCTCACGGCCTGTCCCCAGACCACACCTCAGGCTGTTATTGCAGGCCACATGCAGTCCAACGTATGGAACCACAGCCTGACCGGAATGTCTGATAGCAATTTATTTAGTCCCAGTGAATTCTCTGATTGATTGATTAAATTAAAATTACTGAACATGCATGTATTTAGGCTTGTTTGTACTTCACTATCTGGCATTCCTATTTCCGTTTCTTCTGTCCTGTTCAGTACATTTGTGTCTACTCCTTCAATAACTGTTATCTATAGCTTCTTCATTTTCCCACTCTTCGTATATTTTCTGTAAGCCCTACAAGGAAGCCCTTCTGTTATATACCTTTGATGAGTTTCAAGAGTCTTTCTACTCCCTCAGCCCGGCATGGGCCCCGCCAGGTTAGCACTATCATATTGCATCATAGAGGATGTGTTTATTACATCGAGTGGTCAACTTTGTTGGCTTCAGTTGTTGTTTTTTGTGTGTGTGTGTGTGTGTGTGTGTGTGGTTGGGACGGGTGTAGCAACAGGTGTGGGATGCCGGTACCTTGTTCATCTGACAACCGAAGTACCCGGATTTATAGCAACAAGGAGGCGAAACTTTTCCCAGCACCTGCGGCCCCTTCTGATTTAGAAGTAAATAGGTACCTGAATGTAAGCTACCTTATGTGGGTCGTATTCTGGGAAAGAGAATCAAAGGATCCCAATTGCAGTCAGTCACACTGACTTTGTTCGAAGATTATCATTGGTTATTATCCCTGCAGGGTTAATAAAGTCCTCTTCTTGTATTCTCTCACCTGTATTACATTCCTTCCTACAGTTCTCTCTTCCTACATAATAACCATACTTTATTCTTTCTTGTCTAGGTAGTGAATACGTTTGAATGTTTTTTTTTAATTTCGTATCTCTAATTTATACGAAGTGCTGTACCAGTGTGGATGATACATCAGAAGGCAGAGTGAAGGCTTGGTTCAGTAACCACCACACACACAAACACACATACACACACACACACACACACACACACACACACACACTGCTGATCAAAAACCGATGGGATTTTGATGAGCTGGAGAGAGGAGACAGAGGAGAAGCAGGAGATTACATAATAGGAATGCTACAGTCTGGAGGTCCCAAGGTGGTAATTGCAGTAATGTATAACCCACCCCAGAACAGCAGGAGGCCAAGGCAAGAGTATGATGAGAGTAATAGAGCGATGGTTGACACACTGGCTGAAGTGGCCAGAAGGGCTCATGCGAGCAGGGCAAAGCTACTGATCATGGGTGACTTCAACCACAAGGAAATAGACTGGGAAAACTTGGAGACACATGGGGACCAAGATACGTGGAGGGCTAAGATGATGGAGGTGGTACTGGAAAACTTCATGTACCAACACGTAAGGGATACTACCAGGGAGAGAGGAGAGGATGAACCAGTGAGACTGAACCTAGTATTCACCTTGAGTAGTGCGGATATTGAGGACATCACACATGAAAGTCCCCTCGGGGCCAGTGATCATATGGTTTTAAGCTTTGATTACACAGTAGAGTTACGGGTGGAGGGGGAGGCAGATAGGGCCAGAAGAATGAAGCCAAACTACAAAAAAGGGGACTACGCGGGCATGAAGAACTTCCTAAACGGGGTTCAGTGGGACAGAGAACTGGAAGGAAAATCAGTAAACGAGATGATGAATATGTGACAACAATATGCAGGGAAGCTGAGGAGAGGTTTGTACCCAAGGGAAACAGAAACAACGAAAAAGCCAGGATGAGCCCGTGGTTCACCCAAAGGTACAAGGAGGCCAAAACCAAGTGTGCAAGGGAATGGAAGAAGTATATAAGGCAAAGAACCCAGGAAAATAAGGAGAGCAGTCGTAGAACCAGAAACGAATATGCACAGGTAAGAAGGGAGGCCCAACGACAGTATGAGAATAACATAGCAGCAAAAGCCAAATCTAACCCGAAGCTGTTGTACAGTCGCATCAGGAGGAGAACAACAGTCAAGGACCAGGTGATCAGGCTGAGGAAGGAAGGAGGGGAGGTCACAAGAAATGACCGCGAAGTGTGTGAGGAGCTCAACATGAGATTCAAAGAGGTGTTCACAGAGGAGATAGAAGGGCCTCCAGAAAGGAGGAGAGGTAGGGTACACCATCAAGTGCTGGACACAATACACACAACTGAGGAGGAAGTGAAGAGGCTACTAAGCGAGCTGGATACCTCAAAGGCGATGGGGCCGGATAACATTTCTCCATGGGTCCTGAGAGAGGGAGCAGAGGAGCTATGTGTACCCCTAACAACAATCTTCAACACGTCTATCGAAACAGGGCAACTACCTGAGGTGTGGAAGACAGCAAATGTAGTTCCAATCTTTAAAAAAGGAGACAGGAACGTAGCACTAAACTACAGACCAGTGTCACTGACATGAATAGTATGCAAGGTCATGGAGAAGATTATCAGGAGAAGAGTGGTGGAGCACCTAGAAAGGAATGAGCTTATCAACGACGGCCAACATGGTTTCAGAGACGGGAAATCCTGTGTCACAAACCTACTGGAGTTCTACGACAGGGTGACAGCAGTAAGACAAGAGAGAGAGGGGTGGGTAGATTGCATATTCCTGGACTGTAAGAAGGCGTTTGACACAGTTCCACACAAGAGATTAGTGCAAAAGCTGGAGGACCAGGCAGGGATAACAGGGAAGGCACTACAATGGATCAGGGAATACCTGTCAGGAAGACAGCAGCGAGTCATAGTACGTGGCGAGATGCCAGAGTGGGCGCCGGTGACGAGTGGGGTTCCACAGGGACCGGTGCTGTTTCTGGTATTTGTGAACGACATGACGGAAGGAATAGACTCCGAAGTGTCCCTGTTTGCAGATGATGTGAAGTTGATGAGAAGAATTCAATCGGACGAGGACGAGGCAGAACTACAAAGGGATCTGGACAGGCTGCAAGCCTGGTCCAGCAATTGGCTCCTGGAGTTCAACCCCACCAAGTGCAAAGTCATGAAGATTGGGGAAGGGCAAAGAAGACCGCAGACGGAGTACAGTCTAGGGGGCCAGAGACTACAAACCTCAATCAAGGAAAAAGATCTTGGGGTGAGTATAACACCAGGCACATCTCTTGAGGCGCACATCAACCAAATAACTGCTGCAGCATACGGGCGCCTAGCAAACCTAAGAACAGCATTCCGACATCTTAATAAAGAATCGTTCAGGACCTTGTACACTGTGTACGTTAGGCCCATACTGGAGTATGCAGCACCAGTTTGGAACCCACACCTAGCCAAGCACGTAAAGAAGCTAGAGAAAGTGCAAAGGTTTGCAAAAAGACTAGTCCCGGAGCTAAGGGGTATGTCCTACGAGGAGAGGTTAAGGGAAATCGACCTGAGGACACTGGAGGACAGGAGAGATAGGGGGGACATGATAACGACATATAAGATACTGAGAGGAATTGACAAGGTGGACAGAGACAGAATGTTCCAGAGATGGGACACAGCAACAAGGGGACGCAGTTGGAAGTTGAAGACTCAGATGAATCACAGGGATGTTAGGAAGTATTTCTTCAGTCACAGAGTGGTCGGGAAGTGGAATAGCTTGGGAAGCGATGTAGTGGAGGCAGGTTCCATTCATAGCTTTAAGAAGAGGTATGATAAAGCTCATGGAGCAGGGAGCATGACCCAGTAGCGGCCAGTGAAGAGGCGGGGCCAGGAGCTATGACTCGACCCCTGCAACCACAACTATGTGAGTACACACACACACACACACACACACACACACACACACACACTACTATTTAGTTGAGGCTTTTCTCTGAGTCGTTCAGACTCCCACACTCCTTCAACAAGGTGGTAGTACTACTTATCTAGTATTTTACTAATCATATTAAACTATAGATTTTTTTTATCATGTTTATGGTATACAGTACCGACATGTAGACGAATAAGACACTTGGGATCTTCATTACCCTATGCGTCTCGGCTAATAGATTAACTTATAACAAGCTTCGATAATAATCATCACTGTTATAATCACTTATAACAAGCTTCGATAATAATTATCACTGTTATAATCACTTATAACAAGCTTTGATAATAATCATCACTGTTATAATCACTTATAACAAGCTTTGATAATAATTATCACTGTTATAATCACTTATAACAAGCTTCGATAATAATCATCACTGTTATAATCACTTATAACAAGCTTCGATAATAATCATCACTGTTATAATCACTTATAACAAGCTTTGATAATAATCATCACTGTTATAATCACTTATAACAAGCTTCGATAATAATCATCACTGTTATAATCACTTATAACAAGCTTTGACAATAATCATCACTGTTATAATCACATATAACAAGCTTCGATAATAATTATCACTGTTATAATCACTTATAACAAGCTTTGATAATAATCATCACTGTTATAATCACTTATAACAAACTTTGATAATAATCATCACTTATAATCACTTATAACAAGCTTCGATAATAATCATCACTGTTATAATCACTTATAACAAACTTCGATAATAATCATCACTGTTATAATCACTTATAACAAGCTTTGAAAATAATCATCACTGTTATAATCACTTATAACAAGCTTCGATAATAATCATCACTGTTATAATCACTTATAACAAGCTTTGATAATAATCACTGTTATAATCACTTATAACAAGCTTTGATAATAATCATCACTGTTATAATCACTTATAACAAGCTTCGATAATAATCATCGCTGTTATAATCACTTATAACAAGCTTTGATAATAATCATCACTTATAATCACTTATAACAAGCTTCGATAATAATCATCACTGTTATAATCACTTATAACAAACTTCGATAATAATCATCACTGTTATAATCACTTATAACAAGCTTTGATAATAATCATCACTTATAATCACTCATAACAAGCTTTGATAATAATCATTACTGTTATAATCACTCATAACAAGCTTCGATAATAATCATCACTGTTATAATCACTTATAACAAGCTTCGATAATAATCATCACTGTTATAATCACTTATAACAAGCTTTGATAATAATCATCACTTATAATCACTCATAACAAGCTTTGATAATAATCATTACTGTTATAATCACTCATAACAAGCTTCGATAATAATCATCACTGTTATAATCACTTATAACAAGCTTCGATAATAATCATCACTGTTATAATCACTTATAACAAGCTTCGATAATAATCATCACTGTTATAATCACTTACAACAAGCTTCGATAATAATCATCACTGTTATAATCACTCGTAACAAACTTCGATAATAATCATCACTGTTATAATCACTCATAACAAGCTTCGATAATAATCATCACTGTTATAATCACTTACAACAAACTTCGATAATAATCATCACTGTTATAATCACTTATAACAAGCTTTGATAATAATAATCACTGTTATAATCACTTATAACAAGCTTCGATAATAATCATCACTGTTATAATCACTTATAACAAACTTCGATAATAATCATCACTGTTATAATCACTTATAACAAGCTTCGATAATAATCATCACTGTTAGACTCACTTATAACAAACTTCGATAATAATCATCACTGTTATAATCACTTATAACAAACTTCGATTATAATCATCACTGTTATAATCACTTATAACAAACTTCGATAATAATCATCACTGTTATAATCACTTATAACAAGCTTCGATAATAATCATCACTGTTATAATCACTTATAACAAGCTTCGATAATAATCATCACTGTTATAATCACTTATAACAAGCTTCGATAATAATCATCACTGTGGTAACTATCATCAGCATTTTAATCACTCATTTTATTATTCTCTCGTCCTAATAATTTTTTGTTGTTGATAATTTAATTTTCCTTCATCTTACATTGTTTTTCAGTAAATTATTTTTTTTTTCATTATGAGGTGTTGGAAAGGTGAGTGATGGCGGCTCAAGTTGTGTATTGATCCTGTAACTGGCACTCACTTCAAGTGCTGGGGTATCCCTCCTTCAAGTGCTGGGGTATCCCTCCTTCAAGTGGTTGGGGGGGATGTGATTGTTGTAGTGGTGAGAGGGTGGGGGCGGTAAGATGTGGGAGGGTCGGGGTGAGGTGTTGGTGGTAAATTGTGAAGTGTTGCAGTGTGTGTGTGTGCCACTCCACCTGCTAAGATAACTTCGCTCAACACGCACCGGTTCCTCTTATTAATGTTTTCCATGTCACACTTTGTGCATTACTATTATTAATATTATATTTTCATGTCACAGTTTGTGGATTATTATTATTCTTGTTATTTTCTTATTATTATTTTCATTATTCTGTTTTTTTCCGCATGGGCCATCTCCTACCCTGGTAGGGAGACGCAAAAAGGGAAATACATTCATCATCATTTATTCAACAGCTGTCTTGGCAGGAGTGCGTTGACATAATTCAAATGACCCTCCGAAATTCCCCTTCCTTACGTTAGAATGCAGGAATGATGCGACCAGAAAAACACACAACGAGGGAGGATGGGAAGGGAATTCTGCCTGTGTTAGAGTCGCTCATGTGCAGAGTTACTGAACACCACTAACCATGTACATGAAGCTCTGGCAGTCAGAGTCGATAACCTGAGGCTAGTTGTTGCGTCTGTGTACAAAGTACTGGATGATCTATCAACCCTGTCACCAGAGGTCTTGCTGCTTGCAGACTTTGATTTGAGACATCTTAAATAAAAGACTTTAGCAAGGACTGTAATTGCAGAACGTCCCTGAAGCTTGCTTGGAGGAACAGTCACACATAACTGATTATTAAACGTCGTCAATAAATTTGTCTTAACCCATCAAATTGCTGAACCTACCAGATTGGGAAATAACCCAGACCTTATATTTATAGATAATGTTGACTTTGTCCAGGACATAACAATATTGAAGACTGCCATCTCAGAAGAAAACATATTCGAGGTACAGACCTGCATGCAGTGTCCTGAGACGGAAAAACACGATCTATCATGAGGGCAATTTCAACATATTCACCTTTAATTAACAACATAATCTGGGACCAAATAAATTATGAACGTAGTGAGATATGCTGGGATAATGACAAGACCAGTTTCTCGGGAAGACGAGGTCTTTTAGCAAGAAGTATACTCCACACACATTCCTCTATGACGATTGAAGATACAAACGAGAGAGAGAGAGAGGTGTTCTCTCTGTAGGTGAAGACGACGGATAGCAGATCTCAAAAGCATCAGACTTTCAAAAGCACGAAAGGAAACTCTGGATAGAGGAAGAATACTTGAAAGACGTTGGGTCAGTTCCCTTGTGTCCCGGTCAAAGAGTAGGCCTCCTGGAGGATCAAGACCTGATCAACCAGGCTGTTACTGTTTACCGCATACAGTTCGGTGTACAAACCACAGTCCGGCTGATCAGGCACTCATTTGTGGAACTTGTCCGATTCCTTCTTTATGGCCGTTGATGCTGTAATTCCCTTTATGCAGGGACTTTTATATATATATATATATATATATATATATATATATATATATATATATATATATATATATATATATATATATATATCACACACACACACACACACACACACACACACACACACACACACACACACACACACACACACACACACACACACACACACACAGTGAACCCCGAGTAACGAACACCCCGGAAATCGTACAATTATGTAAGTATAATATTGTAAGTGCTTGTGGAAGTGTATTTTTGGGGGTCTAAAATAGACTAACCTACATGACATTATTCCTTAAGGGAGTAAATTTGTTCGGTAATGGCACTTGAGCAGGCTTCTGGAATGAAGTTTTTACGTTACTGGGGGTCCACTGTATATATATATATATATATATATATATATATATAGTGTGTGTGTGTGTGTGTGCAAAACAACCACTGTGAAAGAATAGCGAAATTCCAAGCGCATTCGTGACTCCTCACATTATCAAGGAACTATAAAAGACAAAACATCAACAGGAAGGCATACAAAGGGTCAAGACTACACCTCACAATCATATCACCACAACAAGACTACATCTCACACACCTTTGATATACCTTACTTTTGAAGAGTTTCGAGAGTTTCTCTACTCTCTGAGCCCAGCCATGAGCCGGGCTCATCTGGTGCTTGTGTCAGATGCTTGATGATGGTGTTATCGCACCTAGCAATTCACACTGGAATGCGCCCCTGATCTTAGTACCTAAGAAGGACGGTACTTAGCACCCAGTGATTGATTTTAGAAAGTTAAATGCGAAAACAATTCCTGATCGCTTCCCACTTCCTGTACTTGGTGACCTTTTATGCAATATTGGAGATAACAAAGTCTTCTCGACCCTCGATTTGTTACAAGGGTTTTGGCAAGTCCCTCTTCACGAGGACAGTCAAGAGCTAACAGCATTCTCCACTCCTACAGGCCATTATCACTTCCTCCTTATGGCTTTCGGTTTAAGATCCTCACCTATCACATTCTCGAGGCTCATGACCAATATCTTTAGAGGCCTCATAGACAACGCACTTATGGTGTACCTAGATGATGTCATTGTCATGTCCGAGAATGTGGACAATCATCTAGAGAGACTAGACATGGTACTGAGTAAGCTTGAAGAAGCTAATTTAAAGATCAAACTGTCTAAATGTCAATTTTTCAGATCAGAAATCAAGTTTCTTGGTCACATAGTCACTCCTAGAGGGGTTATGAGTGACCAGAGTAAAGTAACTGCTGTACTAAATTTTCCATCTCCCAAAACTGCTGATGCCGTAAGATCCTTTGTGGGCTTAGCAGGTTTTTATAGATCATTCATTGCTAATTTTTCTTCAATAGCAGCTCCTCTGAGTTGCTTAAGAAGGATGCTCCATTTGTTTGGACCTTCCGTCAAGAAAGAGCATTTCAAACTCTTAAAGAAAAGCTAACATCTGCTCCAATTTTGAAATTCCCTGATTTTTCTAAGCCATTCTACCTAACCACTGATGCTAGCTCAATCGGCATAGGTGCCGTCCTCGCTCAAAATACCGATAGTAAATAGAACGCAGTTGCATTTGCTAGCCATGTCCTCACAAAGGCTAAACGTAATTATACAGTAACTGAGCAAGAAGCTTTAGCGATAGTGTGGTCTTTGAAGCACTTCCGAGACATTATATATCAGTACCCTGTCCATGTCTTGACAGATCATGCTCCTCAGATTCCCTTATTCCAGAATAAACAACCTACTGGATGACTAGCCAGATGGTCATTGACTATCCAAGAGTTCAACCCTACCTTTGAACACTTACCTGGCAAGTCAAATGTAGTTGCAGATGCTTTATCGTGACATGTTAGTAGATCCTCCATTTAGTGAAGAGGACGTAAAGAATGCTCAAAGAACAGATCCTATGTGGTCTGGTGTGATTCGGTTCCTGCTCCAGGAAGATCTCATTCTGACTGTGAAGCCACCAGCACCCATCAGTGACTTTGTCATGAACCAAGAATTGCTGTATCGAACAACCGAGCTGGGAACACCTATTAGACGTGTATACCAGTTAGTAATTCCACAGTCACTAGTGAATGTAGCCTTGCAGCTAGTTCACGATGTACCAGGTGTTGCACACACTGGTATGGATCGTTCTGTAAAACAAGCCAGATTGAAGTACTTTTGGCCTCGTATGGCAACCGATATTGCTGAGTATGTTAAGAAATGTAGTGTTTGTATGCAACATAAAGGTAATGTCAATGGCCCTAATCCTATCCAGGTTATCCCACTACTAGTGAACCATGGGAAAGAGTTGCAGTAGACTTATTAACTAATTTTCAATGCTCCCTCCAAGGAAATAAACATCTGTGCATCATGGTAGATCATTTCACCAGATATTGCGAGTTAGTTCCTATTGCAGATAAGACAGCTGAGACTGTAGCAAAAGTGTTTAAAAAGCGTATAATCTGTAGACATACCATCCCTAAATCCTTAGTAACAGATAATGGAGGTGAATTCTGTAACGAGATCCTAGAAAACTTGTGTGCTTTGAATAAGATAACTAAATCAACCATTGTCCCTCACCACCCTGCCAGTAATGGTTTAGCAGAAAGAACCAATAAGAAAGTACTTGATGTGTTGAGAGCCACTGTCAGTCCCAATAGTGTAACCTGGGATGAAGTGATACCTCATGTTCAGTGTGCGATAAATTCTGCTTACAGTGCTTCTATAGGTGATACTCCATATTATGTATTGTATGGTGTAGATAAGCGTTTGCCTTGTGAGTTGTTATATTCTACTCTGAAACCAAATTACAATCCTGATGATTTCATAGCAACTCGTACCAGCTTAGCTCAACGTGTCTTCAGAAGAATCTGTAAAATACTTCATAAATCAACAGCATAATTTACAAGAGTTACTAATGCTCATGCAAAGCAGACCAAAATTAAAGTAGGTTCGAGAGTGATGCTGACTAACTTTATAAAACTTCCGCAATGCCTAAGCTCGATCAAAAATTTATCAGTCCATATTGAGTAGTCGAACATATTAACAGCAATAAGTATAAAGTTAGAGAAATAAGTACTGGTCAGTGTAAAGAGTCGCATTTGGACCATATGAAGTTAGTATGTGACGAAGACGAGGTCCCTGACAACCAGACTGTTGTGACTGACAATGATAATCCGTCTGACCCTGTACCCTCTACTTCTAGTAAACAGCCAGAGGAACAGCCTGAATGTCGTTACTCCTTGCGTACATGACAAGTATTGAGAAATCCTCAAGGATCATGTGTAAATACCCATTTAGAAGCTCCTCAACCTAGGCATGTGTTGTCAATTGCAAAAGATTTCGATCCACCTAGAGATGATAGCCATTCTGCATATGTAAACCTTACCCTAGCAGAGTTGGGGTTAAATGTACATAGCCTGTATAATTAGACGATTAAGTTAAAAGAAGTTGTCGACTGTGTATTTTGTTATCAGATGATCATTATCCAGAAAAAAATTTTGTGTTCACGTTCCCTCCGAATTCTGAGATTTAACAATTCTATCCCTTGTAAATGTACTATAATTTGCACTGCATTACAGTAAGATCCATTACATTAATATCCATTCAGTCGATTACATCCAATTACCAATTTTGTGATTATTTCTAAGTTATGTATGTGTTTGCTATTGTGTAGAATCAGCCCAGAGCCACCTGCCTGTTCAGCCTATAGAATTGTATTGTATGTCGAGACACCATACGTAACATGACTGAGCTGTTAGTAGTGGTACTGAACCCCCTATGTATTATACTTTTGTAGTATGTCATGATACCAGCTATATTATAGTTAGGACCCCTAGCTACCTGTGACGTAACGAGTCCCACGCATGTGTGTGCGCTGTGCCTCAGGCATCTTCCTCATTTGACGACAGGCCTAGGTCTGAACAGGTACAGCTGGGTTACTTCCCCTCGCAGACATTGTCAATATACCAGTTACCAACCATCTCGTGTGTCACTACGACCATAATTATCTCCTAGAACCCACTCGATACTTGCCTGGTCAACCAGGCTGTTGCTGCTGGAGGCCCGCTGCTCCAGATACCCGTCACAGCCTGGTTGATCTGGTACCTGGTGAAAATACTTGTCCAGTTTCCTCTTGAAAGCTTCTACACTTGTTCCAGCCATGTTTCGGATATCTTCTGGTAAGATGTTGAATAGTCTGGGACCCAGGATGTTGATACAATGCTCCCTTATTGTCCCCACCGCACCCCTGCTCCTCACTGGGTTTATTTTGTCACGCATGACAACACCCGACTGT
>WNWK01018521.1:37500-39769 GCA_009830355.1 Cherax destructor
TCATCCTGGAGTGCTCTAATGTCCTCATTAGAATGAATTGGACGGCCTATTTTAGTGTCATCAGCAAATTTGCTTATGTCGCTATTTATTCCCTCATCTATGTCGTTTATGTAAATTGTGAACAACAAGGGGCCTCAACACTGACCCCTGTGGAACACCGCTTGTGACGTGCCCCCATTCTGATTTCTCCCCATTTATACAAACTCTCTGCTGCCTATTTGTCAACCATACCTCTACCCAGGATTTTTTTTTCCTATTCCGTGTGCCCTAAGTTTTCTCAATAGCCTCTGATGTGAAACTCATCAGAAAGCTTACTGAAGTCCATATACACTATCATATTCAATACCATGATCTAAATGAAAAAAAAGAGTAACGAGAAAAAGTAACTTGAATGCATATTGCATGTAATATTAATAACAAATAAAACAGCTTACAGCATCATTGTTATGTTTGTACATATATTACTACTTATTGCTTAGAATAAACCAACATTGCAGTTTGTTTTTGTTTCTGCAGGCAGCATACAGTTCCTGCATAACTTTGATTAAAAGTTCAGCAAACTGATTATTTCTTGGTATATTGAGTGTGGACGGCTCCTGCTTCCAGTGATTTGTCAATGAGTTCAGTGATTTTTTTGTAAGGTTTCAGTATTTCTGACAAATTCTTGAAGTAATTTTCCTCGTACATCTGATCAGTAAACTAATAATCTGCTCAGGTGTATGAAATGAATCTGCATATCTTCAAAGTCTTCCATCTTGTAGGTATAAGAATGAATGCAAGAATAGCTAGAATGACTCTTGAATTCCACCTCTCATTGCTGATGTTTGGAATTTTCTGAAAGTTAATCAAATGAAAGTGCCCTTTTTTTCAAAGAATCTAAACACTCATGTTAATAGTACAAAAGCTTCATATCACCTCTCCGTCCTGATTTATGAAGGATCTCTTCTGTTCCATTAACAAACTGTGTATTTAGTTCCTCATAATTCTTCACTGTCCAATGATTTGGGTTTGGAGAGATATTTTCCATTTTTCTTCTAGTGAAGATTCTTCTAAACGCACAGTTTCTCTTCTGCTATGTGACTTCTGGAATCCCACCAAATTATTGGTCCACATATCTTTGTTCTTTATGGTAGTATCATTTTTCTTGAGTGCCATTATAATTAATTCTGAATTTCTGAAACAAATATAACGGCAATAAGTTGATTTGTTTGCTCATAGAGCTTTTTATATCCTAGGATTTGGATTGTTCTACAAACTTCTATACCGTTTCAGAAATTTCTTAACAGTTCTAGAAACTGGAAAAGTTTACAGTGACATGAATGTCAAATATTGACAATAAAACCCACACTGTTGGGGCCAAATACCTGTCAATATATTGTCAGACAATGGTGTTTACTCATACACTCCTCTGTGAAAACAATGAGAAAATGATAACAGTAGTAGACGCCAGTATATAGAGTTGCCAATTAGTACTTTAACGAGTTGCTACTTATGAGTAGTAACAAAAGATATAGGTGATTCATATTTTTTATTTGGGGTGCCCTTTTTTTGAAAACTGAGAGGAAGTAGGGACTTTGTCATTGTTTTTAAACAAAAAATCACCCTTTTATGACAGATTTTTTATTTGGGAAAAAAAGTATATTTTATATATATATATATATATATATATATATATATATATATATATATATATATATATCTCGGGAATGTATGGGTATAGCTATACCAATGCTCTTATTGGGTGTGAAGCTTAGGTGGTGAATGTTGCAACAAGGAGGCTGGAGACAGTGGAGATGTCATGTCAGAGGGCAATGTGGGTGTGAATATAATGCAGACAATTCTGGTTGCCAATTAGGAAGGGGTGCAGGATTCCCAAATCTGTTATCCTGAGGGCTGAGGGGGGGTTGGGTGGTTCGGACATGTTGAGAGGATGGAACAAAAAAGAATGAACTCGAATGTATAAATCTGTAGTGGAGGGGAAAGGGAGGGTAGGGGGCGGCCTAGGAAAAGGGTTTGGGGGGAAGGGGTAAAGGGGGGTTTTGTATGCGAGGGGCTTGGACTTCCCGCAAGCATGTGTGGGCGTGTTTGGGCGAATGGAGACAAAAGGTTTTAGGACGTGACGTGCTGTTGGAGTGTGAGCAGGGTAATGTTTGGAGGGGTTAGGAAAACCGGCAGGCTGGACTTGAGTCCTGGAGATGGGAAGTACAGTGTCTGTACTCTGAAGGAGGGGGGTTAATTTTGCAGTTTTATAACTGTAGTTAATGCACCC
>WNWK01018522.1:0-39762 GCA_009830355.1 Cherax destructor
TAAATTTGTAATATTACTATCAATAGGTTGTAATTCTCCATATTGTTAATATTACTGGCATAAATGGTTGTAATATTATCTGGATCAAATGTTAAATTACCGGTCAATGTGTTTAATCTGATAAGATGTTAATTTCGGCATAATGAAGTTTAATATTTGCATCAGAGTATTACCATCAATGAGTTTATTCTCCATAGTAATATTTCGGATCAATAATTTATATTACTGGATCAGTGTTATTACGACAAGATTTGTAATATTACCATCATATTTTAACCTGGCATCAATGATGTTGTAATATTACCCCATCAAGATGTTAATATTCCTGGATCATGATGTTGTAATATTACCCTGGCATCAATGATAGTTGAATATTACCTGGCATCAATGATATTGTAATTTACCTGGCATCAATGTTGAATATTCTGGCATCAATATGGTTGTATATTACCTGGCATCAATATGTTGTAATATTCTGGCATCAAGATGTTGTAATATTACCTGCACAATGATTTTAATATTACCTGGCATCATGATGTTGTAATATTACCTGATCAATGATGGTTGTAATATTCCCTGGCATCAATGATGGTTGTAATATTCCCTGGCATCAATGATGGTTGAATATTACCCGCATCAATGAGTTGAATATTACCCTGGCATCAATATGGTTGTAATTTACCTGGCATCAATGATGGTTGTAATATTCCCTGGCATCAATGATGTTGTAATATTACCTGGCATCAATATGGTTGTAATATTACCCTGGCATCAATGATGGTTGTAATATTCCTGGCATCAATGATTTGTAATTACCGCATCAATGATGGTTGTAATTTACCCTGGCATCAAGATGGTTGTAATATTACCTGGCATCAATGATAGTTGTAATATTACCTGGCATCAATAGTTGATATTACCTGGCTCAATGATGTTGTAATATTACAGCATCAATGATTTGTAATATTACCCTCATCAATGATGGTTGTAATATCCTGGCATCAATGATGGTTGTAATATTCACATATGAATCCTGCTAATGATGGTTAATATTACCGGATCAATGGTTGTAATATTACTGCATCAATGATGGTTGAATATTACCTGGCTCAAGATGGTTGAATATTACCTGGCATCATGATGGTTAATATTCTGGCATCAATATGTTGTAATATTACCTGGCATCAATGATGGTTGTAATATTACTGGAATCAATGATGGTTAATATTACCTGAATCATATGTTGTAATATTACCCTGGCATCAATGATGGTTGTAATATTACCCTGCATCATGATGGTTGAATATTCCCTGGATCATGATGGTTGTAATATTCCTGGCATCAATGATTGTAATTTACCCGCATCAATGATGGTTAATATTCCCTGGCATCAATGATGTTGTAATATTACCTGGCATCAATATGTTGTAATATTACCTGGCATCAATAATGGTTGTAATATTACCTGCATCAATATGGTTGTAATATTACCCTGGCATCAATGATGGTTGTAATATTACTGGCATCAATATGTTGTAATATTACCCTGGCATCAAATAGTTGTAATTACCTGGCATCAATGATGTTGTAATATTCCCTGATAATGATGTTGTAATATTACCTGGCATCAATGATATTGAATATTACCTGGCATCAATGATGGTTTAATATCCTGCATCAATGAAGTTGAATATTACTGGCATTATTTTGAATATTACCTGGCATCAATGATGGTTGAATATTACCCGGCATCAATGATGGTTGTAATATTACCCTATCAATGAGTTGTAATATTACCTGGCATAATGATAGTTGTAATATTACCTGGCATCAATGATGGTTGTATATTACCCTGGCATCAATGATGTTGTAATATTACCCTGGCATCAATGATGTTGTAATATTACCTGGCATCAATGATGTTAATATTACCTGGATCAAGATGTTGCAATATTACCCTGGCATCAATGATGGTTTTAATATTACCATGGCATCAATAATGGTTGTAATATTACCCTGGCATCATTGATGGTTGTAATATTACCATGGAATCAATGATAGTTGTAATATTACCCAGAAATCAATGATAGTTGTAATATTACCCTGGCATCAATGATGGTTGTAATATTACCTGGCATCAATGATGTTGTAATATTACCCTGGATAATGATGGTTGTAATATACCCGGCATCAGAAGTTGTAATATTACCTGGCATCAATGATGGTTGTAATATTACCCTGGCATCAATGATGTTGAATATTACCTGGCATCAATGATGTTGTAATATTCCTGGCATCAATGATGGTTGTAATATTACCTGCATCATGATGGTTGTAATATTCCCTGGCATCAATGATGGTTGTAATATTACCCTGCATCAATGATGGTTGTAATATTACCTGGCATCAATGGTTGTAATATTACCTGGCATCAATGATAGTTGTAATATTACCCTGGCATCAATGATGTTGAATATTACCTGGCTCAATGATGATTGTAATATTACCCTGGCATCAATGATGGTTGTAATATTACCCTGGCATCAATGATGGTTGTAATATTACCCTGGCATCAATGATGGTTGTAATATTACCCTGGCATCAATGATGGTTGTAATATTACCCTGGCATCAATGATGGTTGCAATATTACACTGGCATCAATGATGGTTGTAATATTACCCTGACATCAATAATAGTTGTAATATTACCCTAGCATCAATGATAGTTGTAATATTACTCTGACATCAATGATGGTTGTAATATTACCCTGGCATCAATGATGGTTGTAATCTTACCATGGCATCAACGATGGTTGTAATATTACCCTGGCATCAATGATAGTTGCAATATTACCCTAGCATCAATGATGGTTGTAATATTACCCTGGCATCAATGTTGGTTGTAATATTACCATAGCATCAATGATGGTTGTAATATTACCCTTGAATCAATGATGGTTGTAATATTACCCTGGCATCAATGAGAGTTGTAATATTACCCTGGCATCAATGATGGTTGTAATATTACCATGGCATCAATGAGAGTTGTAATATTACCCTGGCATCAATGATGGTTGTAATATTATTCTGGCATCAATGATAGTTGTAATATTACCATGGCATCAATGATGGTTGTAATATTACCCTGGCATCAATGATGGTTGCAATATTACCCTGGCATCAATGATGGTTGCAATATTACCCTGGCATCAATGATATTTGCAATATTACCCAGGCATCAATGATGGTTGTAATATTACCTTGCATCAATGATGGTTGTAATATTACCCTGGCATCAATGATGGTTGCAATATTACCCTGGCATCAATGATGGTTGCAATATTACCCTGGCATCAATGATTGTTGAAATATTACCCTGGCATCAATTATAGTTGTAATATTACCCTGGCATCAATGATAGTTGTAATATTACCCTGGCATCAATGATGGGTGTAATATTACCATGGCATCAATGATGGGTGTAATATTACCCTGGCATCAATGATAGTTGCCATATTACCCTGGCATCAATGATGGTTTATGACTATTACCAAACTACATGTATACTCACTGGTATATTCCTGGTATCATACGGTTACTCATTGGACCTGGCATCAAGATATTCCACCTGGTATTCCTTTGACTATAAAATAATGTATACTACTGGTATTCCTTGGTATTCTACAGGTATACTCATTGGTATACTACAGGTATACTCATTGGTATACTACAGGTATACTCACTGGTATTCCTTGACATATTAGAGGTATACTTATAGGTATTCCTTGGTATACTCACTCGTATTCCTTGGTATACTACAGGTATACTCTGGTATTCCTTGGTAAACTAAAGGTATACTATACGGTATTCCTTGGTAAACTTCAGGTATACTCACTGGTATTCCTTAGTATACTACAGGTATACTCATTGGTATTCCTTGGTATACTACAGGAATACTCACTAGTATTCCTTGGTATAATAAATGTATACTCACTGGTATTCCTTTGTATACTACAGGTATACTCACTGGTATTCTTTGTATACTACAGGTATACTCATGGTATTCCTTGGTATACTACAGGATACTCACTGGTATTCCTTGGTATAATACTACTGGTATTCCTTGGTATACTACAGGTATACTCACTGGTATTCCTTGGTACTACTACAGGTATACTCACTGGTATTCCTTGGTATACTACTACAGGTACAATCACTGGTATTCCTTGGTATACTACAGGTATACTCACTGGTATTCCTTGTTATACTACTACAGGTATACTCACTAGCATTCCTTGGTATATTACTACAGCTATACTCACTGGTATTCCTTGGTAACTACTACAGGTATACTCACTGGTATTCCTTCGTATAGTACAGGTATACTTACTGGTATTCCTTGGTATGCTACTACAGGTATATTCACTGGTATTCCTTGGTATACTACAGGTATATTCTGGTATTCCTTGGTATGCTACTACAGGTATACTCACTGGTATTCCTTGGTATACTACATGTATACTCACTGATATTTCTTGGTATACTATAGGTATACTCACTGGTATTCCTTGGTATACTACAGGTATACTCTATATTCTTTTGTATACTACAGGTATACTCTATATTCCTTTGTATACTACAGGTATACTCACTGGTAATCCTTGGTATACTACAGGTATACTACAGGTATACTCACTGGTATTCCTTGGTATACTACAGGTATACTCACTGGTATTCCTTGATATACGACTTGTATACTCACTGGTATTCCCTGAACTACTACAGGTATACTTACTGGTATTCCTTGGTATACTACAAGTATACTCACTGGTAATCCTTGGTATACTACAGGTATACACCGGTATTCCTTGGTATTCTACAGGTATACTCACTGGTATTCCTTGGAATACTACTACAGGTATACTCACTGGTATTCCTTGGTATACTACAGGTACACTCACTGGCATTCCTTGGTATACTACAGGTATACTCACTGGTATTCCTTGGTAAACTACATGTATACTCACTGGTATTCCTTGGTATACTGCAGGTATACTCACTGGTATTCCTTCGTTAACTACTACAGGTATACTCACTGGTATTCCTTGGTAAACTAGTACAGGAATACTCACTGGTATTCCTTGGTAAACTACTGCAGGTATACTCACTGGTATTCCTTGGTAAATTACTACAGGTATACTCACTGGTATTCCTTCGTATACTATAGGTATACTCACTGGTATTCCTTGGTAAACAACTTCAGGTATACTCACTGGTATTCCTTGGTATACTATACAGGTATACTCACTGGTATTCCTTGGTATACTACATGTATACTCTGGTATTCCTTGGTTTACTACAGGTATACACCGGTATTCCTTGGTATACTACAGGTATACTCACTGGTATTCCTTGGTATACTACAAGTATACTCACTGGTAATCCTTGGTATACAACAGGTATACACCGGTATTCCTTGGTATACTACAGGTATACTCACTGGTATTCCTTAGAATACTACTACAGGTATACTCACTGGTATTCCTTGAAATACTACTACAAGTATACTCACTGGTATTCCTTGGTATACTACAGGTACACTCACTGGCATTCCTTGGTATACTACAGGTATACTCACTGGTATTCCTTGGTAAACTACATGTATACTCACTGGTATTCCTTAGTATACTGCAGGTATACTCACTGGTATTTCTTAGTATACTACTAAAAGTATACTCACTGGTATACCTTAGTATATTACTACAGGTATATTCACTGGTATTCCTTAGTATACTACTACAGGCATAATCACTGGTATTCCTTGGTAAACTACTACAGGTATACTCACTGGTATTCCTTGGTATACTACAGGTATACTTACTGGTAATCCTTGGTAAACTACTACAGGTATACTCACTGATATTCCTTGGTATACTACATGTATACTCACTGGTATCTCTTGGTATACTACAGGTATACTCACTGGTATTCCTTGGTATACTACAGGTATACTCACTAGTATTCCTTGGCAAATTACTACAGGTATGCTCACTGGTATTCCTTGGTAAACTACTACAGGTATACTCACTGGTATTCCTTGGTAAACTAGTACAGGAATACTCACTGGTATTCCTTGGTAAATTACTACAGGTATACTAACTGGTATTCCTTCGTATACTACAGGTATACTCACTGGTATTCCTTGGTAAACTACTACAGGTATACTCACTGGTATTCCTTGGTAAACTACTACAGGTATACTCACTGGTATTCCTTGGTAATACTACAGGTATACTCACTGGTATTCCTTGGTATACTACAGGTATACTCACTGGTGGTCCTTGGTATACTACAGGTATACTCACTGGTAATCCTTGGTATACTACAGGTATACACCGGTATTCCTTGGTATACTACAGGTATACTCACTGGTATTCCTTGGAATACTACTACAGGTATACTCACTGGTATTCATTGGTATACTACAGGTACACTCACTGGCATTCCTTGGTATACTACAGGTATACTCACTGGTATTCCTTGGTATACTACTACAGGTATATTCACTGGTATACCTTAGTATATTACTACAGGTATATTCACTGTATTCCTTGGTATACTACTACAGGTATATTCACTGGTTTTCCTTGGTAAACTACTACAGGTATATTCACTGGTATTCCTTGGTATACTACAGGTATACTTACTGGTAATCTTTTGTAAACTACTACAGGTATACTCACTGGTATTCCTTGGTATACTACAGGTATACTCACTAGTATTCCTTGGTAAACTAGTACAGGAATACTCACTGGTATTCCTTGGTAAACTACTGCAGGTATACTCACTGGTATTCCTTGGTAAATTACTACAGGTATACTCACTGGTATTCCTTCGTATACAACAGGTATACTCACTGGAATTCCTTGGTATGCTACATGTATACTCACTGGTATTCCTTAATATACTACAAGTATACTCTTGTATTCCTTGGTTTACTACAGGTTTACTCCCAGGTATTCCTTGGTATACATGTATACTCACTGGTATTCCTTGATATACCACTACAGGTATATTCACTGGTATTCCTTGGTAACTACAGGATTACTCACTGGTATTCCTTCGTAAACTACTACAGGTATACTCACTTGTATTCCTTGTAAACTTTTCTACAGGTATACTCACTGGTATTCTTGTAAACTACTACAGGTATACTACTGGTATTCCTTGTATACTACAGGTATACTCACTGGTATTCCTTGGTATACTACAGGTTACTCACTGGATTCCTTGGTATGTACTATGGTATACTCACTGGTATTCCTTAATATACTACAATTATACTCTGGTATTCCTTGGTTTACTACAGGTTTACTCCCTGGTATTCCTTGGATATACAGTATACTCACTGGTATTCCTTGTATACTACAGGTATATTCACTGGTATTCCTTGGTAACTACAGGATATCACTGGTATTCCTTGTAATACTACAGGTATACTCACTGGTATTCCTGTACAAGGTATACTCATGGTAGTGGTACTACTCGGTATCTCCTTTCGAAACTACTACAGTATACTCACTGTATTCCTTGGTATACTACAGGTTACTCACTGGTATTCCTTGGTATACTACAGGTTTACTCACTGGTATTCCTTGGTAAACTACTACAGGCACACTCAATGGTATTCCTTGGTATACTCAGGTATACCACTGTATCCTTATACTATTGTATACTACAGGTATATCCTGTATTCCTGTATACTACAGGATATCACTGGTATTCCTTGGTATACTACAGGTATACCACTGTATTCTTGGTATACTAAGTATACTCTGGTATTCTTGGTATACTACAGGTATACTCCTTATTCTTCTCTATGTATTTTCTACAGGTATACTCTGTATTCCTTGTAACTACAGGTATACTCACTGGTATTCTTGGAATACTAAGGTATCTCACTGGTATTCCTTGATACTACGGTATACACTGTATTCCTTGTATAATACAGTATCTATGGTATTTCTGAACTACGGTTACTCACTGGTATCTGTATACTACAGGTATACATGGTATTCCTGGTATACTACAGTATACCCGTATTCCTTGAAACTACTACAGGTATATCCTGGTATTCTTGGTATACTACAGTAACTCACTGGTTCTTGGTATACCAGGTATACTCACTGGTATTCCTGAACTACGTATACACCGGTATTCTTGGTTACTCAGGTATACTCACTGGTATTCCTTGACTACTACAGTATACAACTGGTATACAGTATATTATTCCTCGGTATACTACAGGTATATCACTGGTATTCGTATATGTATACACTGGTATTCTTGGTAAACTACAGTATATATGTATTTGGTAACTAGGTATTCCTTGGTATACTACAGGTTACTCACTGGTATTCCTTGAAACTACTACAGGTATACTCACTGGTATTCCTTATATACTACAGGTATACTACAGGTATACTCACTGGTATTCCTTGGTAAACTACATGTATACTCACTGGTATTCCTTGGTGTACTGCAGGTATACTCACTGGTATTCCTTGGATACTACAGGTACACTCACTGGATTCCTTGATACCAGTATATCGTACCTTGGTATATATCCTGGTATTCTTGGTAACATGTATACTCACTGGTATTCCTTGGTATACTACAGGTATACTCACTGGTATTCCTTGGTATACTACAGGTATACTCACTGGTATTCCTTGGTACTTACTACAGGTATACTCACTGGTATTCCTTGGTAAACTACTACAGGTATACTCACTGGTATTCCTTGGTAAACTACTACAGGTATACTCACTGGTATTCCTTGGTAACTACTACAGGTATACTCACTGGTATTCCTTGGTAACTACTACAGGTATACTCACTGGTATTCCTTGGTATACTACAGGTTATACTCACTGGTATTCCTTGGTAAACTACTACAGGTATACTGGTATTCCTTGGTATACTACAGGTATACTCACTGGTATTCCTTGGTATACTACATTTGGGATACTCAACTTGGTATTCCATTGGTATACTCATGGATTCCTGTACTACAGGTATACTCACTGGTATTCCTTGGTATACTACAGGTATACTCACTGGTATTCCTTGGTATACTACAGGTATACTCACTGGTATTCCTTGGTATACTACAGGTATACTCACTGGTATTCCTTGGTATACTACAGGTATACTCACTGGTATTCTTGGTATACTACAGGTATATCACTGGTATTCCTTGGTATAGCTACAGGTTGTCTCACTGGTATTCCTTGGTATCTACTAGTATCCTGGTTCCTGTATAAGTTCTCACTGGTATTCTGATCACGGTATCTCACTGGTATCCTTGTAATACTACAGGTATACTCACTGGTATTCCTTGGTATACTACAGGTATACTCACTGGTATCCTTGGTACTACTACAGGTAACTCACTGGTATTCCTTGGTATACTACAGGTATACTCACTGTATTCCTTGGTAATACTACAGTATACTCACTGGTATTCCTTGGTAATCAGATACTACTGGTATCTGTATATCAGGTATACTCACTGGTATTCCTTGGTACTACTACAGGTATCTCAGTATTCTTGGTATTACTCAGTATACTCACTGGTATTCCTTGGTAAACTACTACAGGTATACTCACTGGTATTCCTTGGTATACTACTACAGGTATACTCACTGGTATTCCTTGGTATACTACAGGTATACTCACTGGTATTCCTTGGTATGTTACAGCTATACCCACTGGTATTCCTTGGTATACTGCAGGTATACTCACTGGTATTCCTTGATAACTACAGGTATACTCGGTTGCTGATTGTGGTAGTGGGGGTAGCAGTCGTGGTTGTTAATGACTGTGATTCGTAGTGGGAGGTAGTAGTTGTGGTTGTTGGTTAATGTTTGGTAGTTGTTGGTGGTGGTAGCAGTTGTGGTTGTTGCTGGTTAGTGGGAGGTAGTAGTTGTGGTTGTTGGTTAATGTTTGGTAGTTGTTGGTGGTGGTAGCAGTTGTGGTTGTTGCTGGTTAGTGGTGGTAGTAGTTGTGGTTGTTGGTTAATGTTTGGTAGTTGTTGGTGGTGGTAGCAGTTGTGGTTGTTGCTGGTTAGTGGGGGTAGTAGTCGTGGTTGTTAGAGCGGGAGTAGTAATTGTCGTAGTAATCATACATCATGTATCACAGTCATACATCATGTATCACAGTCATACATCATGTATCACAGTTATACATCATGTATCACAGTCATACATCATGTATCACAGTCATACATCATGTATCACAGTCATACATCATGTATCCAGTTATACATCATGTATCACAGTTATACATCATGTATCACAGTTATACATCATGTATCACAGTCATACATCATGTATCACAGTCATACATCATGTATCACAGTCATACATCATGTATCACAGTTATACATCATGTATCACAGTTATACATCATGTATCACAGTCATACATCATGTATCACAGTCATACATCATGTATCACAGTCATACATCATGTATCACAGTCATACATCATGTATCACAGTCATACATCATGTATCACAGTTATACATCATGTATCACAGTTATACATCATGTATCACAGTTATACATCATGTATCACAGTCATACATCATGTATCACAGTCATACATCATGTATCACAGTCATACATCATGTATCACAGTTATACATCATGTATCACAGTCATACATCATGTATCACAGTTATACATCATGTATCACAGTTATACATCATGTATCACAGTCATACATCATGTATCACAGTCATACATCATGTATCACAGTTATACATCATGTATCACAGTTATACATCATGTATCACAGTTATACATCATGTATCACAGTCATACATCATGTATCAGTTATCATTCTGTTATACATCATGTATCACAGTTATACATCATGTATCACAGTTTCATACATCATGTATCACAGTATACATCATGTATCACGTTATACATCATGTATCACAGTCATACATCATGTATCACAGTTATACATCATGTATCACAGTATACATCATGTATCACAGTTATACATCATGTATCACAGTCATACATCATGTATCACAGTCATATCATGTCACATATCATCATGTTCACATTATACATCATGTATCACAGTTATACATCATGTATCACAGTTATACATCATGTATCACAGTTATACATCATGTATCACAGTCATACACAGTTATACATTATGTGTCATTGTTATACATGTATCATTGTTATACATCATGTATCACAGTTATTCATCATGTATCACTGTTATACATCATGTATCACTGTTATACATCATGTATCACCTATCATACATGTATCACCTATCATCATGTATCACCTATCATACATGTATCACCTATCATACATGTATCACCTATCATACATGTATCACTTATCATACATGTATCATACATCATGTATCATACATCATGTATCATACATCATGTATCATACATCATGTGTCATACATCATGTGTCATACATCATGTATCATACATCATGTATCATACATCATGTATCATACATCATGTATCATACATCATGTGTCATACATCATGTGTCATACATCATGTATCATACATCATGTATCATACATCATGTATCATACATCATGTTATCATACATCATGTATCATACATCATGTATCATACATCATGTATCATACATCATTGTATAATGTATCATACATCATGTATTCATATGTATCATGTCTGTATCATACATCATGTGTCATACATCATGTGTCATACATCATGTATCATACATCATGTATCACTGTTATCATACATATATCACCGTGATGGTAGAGGTGACAGTAGTGGTAATGGTAGATGTCTTAGTAATGGTGGTCGTACTGGTGGTTGTTGTTGCGGTGATGGTGGTGGTAGTAGTAGTAGTAGTGGTGGTGGTAATTGTGGTGGTAGTAGTAGTAGTAGTGGTGGTGGTAATTGTGGTGGTAGTAGTAGTAGTAGTGGTGGTAATTGTGGTGGTAGTAGTAGTAGTAGTGGTGGTAATTGTGGTGGTAGTAGTAGTAGTAGTGGTGGTAGTAGTAGTAGTAGTAGTGGTGGTGGTGTGGTGGTAGTAGTAGTAGTAGTGGTGGTAATTGTGGTGGTAGTAGTAGTAGTGTAGTGGTGGTAATTGTGGTGGTAGTAGTAGTAGTATGGTGGAATTGGTGGTAGTAGTAGTAGTAGTGGTGGTAATTGTGGTGGTAGTAGTAGTAGTGGTGATGGTAATTGTGGTGGTGGTGGTAGTAGTAGTGGTGGTAGTAGTAGTGGTGGTAGTAGTAGTGGTGGTAGTAGTAGTGGTGGTAGTAGTAGTAGTGGTGGTAGTAGTAGTGGTGGTAGTAGTAGTGGTGGTGGTAGTAGTGGTGGTGGTAGTAGTAGTGGTGGTGGTAGTGAGTGGTGGTGTAGTGGTAGTAGTAAGTGGTGGTAGTAGTAGTGGTGGTAGTAGTAGTAGTGGTGGTGAGTAGTGTAGTAGTGGTATAGTAGTGTGTAGTAGTGGTGGTGGTGGAGTGGTAAGTAGTTGTGATAGTAGTGGTGGTGGGGTAGTGGTAGTTGAGTAGTGGTAGTGGAGAGTATGGTAGTAGTGGTGGTAGTGTGGTAGTAGTGGTGGAGGTGTGTAGTAGTGGTGGAGGTAGTGGGAGTAGTGGTGGTAGTTGTGTAGTAGTGTAGTGTGGTAGTAGGTGGTAGTAGTAGTGGTGGTAGTTAGTGGTGGTGGTAGTGGTAGTAGTGTGGTAGGTGGTTGGTAGTGTAGTAGTTGTTGTAGTAGTAGTGGTGAGTGGTAGTAGTGGTGGTAGTAGTAGTGTGGAGTGGTAGTGGTGAGTAGTTGTGTAGTAGTAGTGGGTGGGTGGTAGTGGTAGTAGGTGTAGTAGTAGTGGTGGTAGTGTGTGTGTGGTGAGTGGTAGTGTAGTGGTTGTAGTGGTAGAGTGGTAGTGTGTGGTAGTGGTAGTAGTGGTGTGTAGTGGTAGTAGTGGTGGTGAGTAGTGGTGTAGTTGTGGTGTAGTATGGACCTCCTCTTAAGTTCAAAGTTGTATTTTTAGCTGACTAGAACTCCAGCACCTTCCTGTTCTACCACCACTACCACTACTACCACCACCACCATCACTACCACACCACCACCATCACTACCACCACCCCATAACCACCTCCATCACTACCACTACCACACCACCACTACCACACCACCACCATCACTACCACACCACCACCATTACTACCACTACCATTACTACCACATCACCACTACCACACCACCACCATCACTACCACATCACCACTACCACACCACCACCATTACTACCACATCACCACTACCCACCACCACCATTACTACCACATCACCACTCCACTCACCACTACCACACCACCACCACCACTACCACATCACCACTACCACATCACCACTACCACACCACCACCACCATCACTACCACATCACCACTACCACATCACCACTACCACATCACCACTACCACACCACCACCATCACTACCACATCACCACTACCACATCACCACTACCACACCACCACTACCACATCACCACTACCACATCACCACTACCACATCACCACTACCACACCACCACCACCATCACTACCACAACCACCACACCACTGCCACATAGCATTATGGACCTCAAAGGAGTACACCAACCTGGTCCTTGCAATTACTTCCATTGCGTGTCAATCCCAACCTGTAATCAACCTCTAATACTCTCTCTCTTTATATATATATATATATAATATATATATATAATATATATATATATAATATATATATAATATATATATATATATATATATATATATATATATATATATATATATATATATATATATATATATATATATATATACACATACTTTTATTAATACATCACCCGTTTCTCACAAAGCAGGATGGCCCAAAAAAGAAAAACTTTCACCATCATTCACTCCATCACTGTCTTGCCAGAGGCATGCCTACACTAGTTATAAAACTGCAACATTAACACCCCTCCTTCAGAGTGCCGGCACTGTACTTCCCATCTCCAGGACTCAAGTCCAGCCTGTCAGTTTCCCTGAAACCCTTCATAAATGTCACCTTGCTTACACTCCAACAGCACGTCAAGTCCTAAAAATTATTTGTCTCCATTCACTCTTATCTACCACACTCACGCATGCTTGCTGGAAGTCCAAGCCCCCTTGCATACAAAACCTCCTTTACCCCCTCCCTTCAACCTTTCCTAGGCCGACCCCTACCCCGCCTTCCCTCCACTACAGATTTATACACTCTCGAAGTCACAATTTTTCGTTCCATCCTCTCTACATGTCCAAACCATCTCAACAACCCCTCCTCAGCTCTCTGGATAATAGTTTTGGTAATCCCACACCTCCTCCTAATCTCCAAACTATGGATTCTCTGCATTATATTCACACCACACATTGTCCTCAGACATGACATCTCCACTGCCTCCAGCCTTCTCCTTGTTGCAACATTCACAACCCATGTCTCACACCCATACAAGAGTATTGGTATAACTATACTCTCATACATTCCCCTCTTTGCTCTCATGGATAAAGTTCTCTGTCTCCACAAGCTCCTCAGTGTACCACTCACCTTTTTCCCCTCGTTAATTCTATGATTCACCTCATCCTTCATATACCCATCTGCTGACACATTCACTCCTAAATATCTGAACACATTCACCTCCTTCATACTCTCTCCCTCCAATCTGAATTCCAATCTTCCGTTATCTATTTTTTTTGTCATCCTCATCACCTTACTCTTTCCTATATTCACTTTTAATTTCCTTCTTTTACATACCCTACCAAACTCATCTGCCAACCTCTGCAACTTCTCTTCAGAATCCCCCAAAAGCACAGTGTCATCAGCAAAGAGCAACTGTGACAACTCCCACTTTGTGTTAGATTCTTTATCTTTTAACCCCACACCTCTTGCCAACACCCGAGCATTCACTTCTCTTACAACTCCATCTATAAATATACATACGTATTGAACAATCACGGTGACATCACACATCCCTGTCTAAGGTCTACTTTTACTGGGAAATAATCTCCCTCTCGCCTACAAAGTCTAACCTGAGCCTCACTATCCACGTAAAAACTTTTCACCGCTTTCAATAACCTACCTCCTATTCCATACATTTGCAACATCTGCCACATTGCCTCCCTATTCACCCTACCATATGCCTTTTCCAAATCCATAAATACCACAAAAACCTCTTTACCCTTATCTAAATATTGTTCAGCTAAATGTTTCACTGTAAACACTTGGTCTACACACCCCCTACCTTTCCTAAAGCCTCCTTGTTCATCTGCTATCCGTCTTACTCCTGATTCTTTCAATAATAATTCTACCATAACTGCAATTTTGCAAGCTCCTGATGTGTTGACTGCAACACGAAAGGCCTAGAGCTATCATTCTACTCCCCCCATGGTTGTTTTGCATATACAGTGGACCTCCGGATTTCGTCAATAATTCTTTCCAGAAGACTGTTCGAGTGCTGTTACCGAACAAATTTGTTCCCATAAGGACTAATGTAAAGTAGATTAATCTGTTTCAGATCCCCAAAAATACACTTACTTAATTGTTCGAGTTGGGAGCAGTACAAAATCCAGGGGTCCACTGTATATACAGTGGTACCCCGAGTTTCGTACTGCTCCCAACTCAAACAATTATGTAAGTGTATTATTGTAAGTGCTTTTGTAAGTGTATTTTTGGGGGTCTGAAAGGAACTAATCTAATTTACATTATTCCTTATATGAACAAATTCGTTCGGTAACGGCACTCGAGCAGCCTTCTGAAATTAATAAAGTATGAAACTCGGGGTACCACTGTACAGTGGACCCCCGGTTTTCATACTGCTCCAAACTCGAACAATTATGTAAGTGTATTTTTGTAAGTGCTTTTGTAAGTGTATATTTGGGGGCCTAAAAGGACTAGTCTAATTTACATTATTCCTTATGGGAACAAATTCGTTTGGTAACGGCACTTGAACAGCATTCTCGAATGAATAAATCACGAACACCGGGGTTCCACTGTATTTATATATAGTATACAGTGGACCCTCGCTTATTGGCCATTCCTGTTATCGGCCAACTCGCTTATAGGCTGGTTTTTCGGCTTCTGGTTATCAGCCGTTTTTTCGCTTTAGGCTGTATTGGGATGCATCAACCGGCCGGTGATGCCACTTCCTCACGCATATCACACTCAGTCTGCGTCTCTCTCGTCGAGTAAGGAATACTCTGCATGTTCATCCATTCATTCGTTCATTTTGGTGCTTGTTTATTGATTGACTGTGAAACAAGCCACCATGGGGCCAAAGAAAATTCAGAGTGCCAGCCCTTTGGTAAAGGGGCGAGAGGGGAGAATGTGCCTTCTTCAGTGATTCTACAATATGTACAATACTAAAGCAGCAAGAGTCGATAAAGGCTATAGCGCCAGCCAGCGATAAAGTGTAGCATTTACAGTATAGCAAGTAAGTTAAGCGATAGAAAAATGACGACACGAAACTTAACTCCTCCATTGTTGTTTGAGGTATATAGGGCAACTGACAACACCGCCGCCTCTGCTACAGCCTTCACCACCACTATGTAAGGTTTATCTTTCCGTGGCCCTTGTACACCCAACAACAAACAACACAACACCACTCGTGACATTCGTAATGACATTTTATTCATTCTAGAGTATATGTCATGTTTCTATGTTATTAATATTGTTTATTATGTCATATTAGATGAATTGTGATAGATAAATAAGCTGTAGTGTTGATATTAGTGTCATATTGAAGGACTATCTTGTCCTGTCCCCAAACAAACTCCTGCCGCCGCCACCACTAACCACATACGTAATGACATATTTTATTCATTCTAGAGTGTATATGAGGTTTCTATGTTATTTGTATTGTTTATTATGTCATATTAGATGAATTGTGATAGATAAATAAGCAGTATAGAGTTGACATTAGCATCATATTGAAGGAGTATTTTGTTCTTTCTCCAAACAATACTCTCCTCCTGCCTTCAATGAAGGTATGTAATAGTGATTTAAATGTTCATCTATCCATTTCTTTAGTCATTTTATTTAGTTCTAATTGTTTTGTGTATGTAAAACTAGTTAATCTTAAAAAAAAAAAAAAAAAATTATATTTTTGTCTGGAACGGATTAATTGTATTTACATTAATTCTTATGGGAAATATTATTTCGCTTTTAAGCCGAGCTTCTGGAACGGATTACGGCTAACAAGTGAGGGTCCACTGTATATACAGTGGTACCTCGACTTACGTTGTTATCACCTTACGTTATATTCGATATCCGTTACTTATAACGTAAGAAATTTGAATGCGACATCCGTTGTTTGATTCGTCTTACGCCTTTCGTACCGGACCTGTTCGCTGGAGCCCAGCTGAGCGCGCACTCCAGGGAGCGTCAGTGCTATTGTTTACAAGCGAGAGCGACCACCCACCCACACCCACGCATTCATACCAGTATATTGTAATTATTCCACTGTTTTTAGTGCTTGCAACTGCTAAATAAGCTACCATGGGTCCAAGGAAAGCTCCTAGTGCTAAGCCTGTGGTAAAGAATGTGCAGGGAGTGAAGCATTTATGCAGGGAGTGTAGCATTTATGCAGGGAGTGTAGCAGGCATGCAGGGAGTGTAGCAAAGATGCAGAGAGTGTAGCAGGGATGCAGGGAGTGTAGCAGGCATGCAGGGAGTGTAGCAGGCATGCAGGGAGTGTAGCAAAGATGCAGGGAGTGTAGCAGGGATGCAGGGAGTGAAGCATTTATGCAGGGAGTGTAGCATTTATGCAGGGAGTGTAGCAGGCATGCAGGGAGTGTAGCAAAGATGCAGAGAGTGTAGCAGGGATGCAGGGAGGTAGCAGGCATGCATGGAGTGTAGCAGGCATGCAGGGAGTGTAGCAAAGAAACAGGGAGTGTAGCAGGGATGCAGGGAGTGTAGCAGGGATGCAAAGAGTGTAGCAAGGATGCAGGGAGTGTAGCAGGATGCAGGGAGTGTAGCAAGGATGCAGGGAGTGTAGCAAGGATGCAGGGAGTGTAGTAGGCATGCAGGGAGTGTAGCATTCATGCAGGGAGTGTAGCAAAGATGCAGGGAGTGTAGCAAGGATGCAGGGAGTGTAGCAAGGATGCAGGGAGTGTAGTAGGCATGCAGGGAGTGTAGCATTCATGCAGGGAGTGTAGCATTCATGCAGGGAGTGTAGCATTCATGCAGGGAGTGTAGCATTCATGCAGGGAGTGTAGCATTCATGCAGGGAGTGTAGCATTCATGCAGGGAGTGTAGCATTCAAAGAAAAAGGCCAGTAACCCCAGAAAAGAACTTGGTACCTGCAGTGTTAATGGAAGGGGATTCCTCTTCCAAACACTAGCATACTACTCCACCTTCTCCCCTCCTCACGTCCTCCACACATCAACAACTCTTCAATAAATGTAAGTGACATGTTATTGTACAATATTTGCATGTGTATTTATGTATTCTTTATTAAATTGTGTATTATTTAATGTCCAAAGTTCTAAAAAATATTTTATTTAACTACTTTTGGAAGTCTTGGACGGATTAAATTTATTTCCATTATTTCTTATGGGGAAAATTGATTCGTGTTACGTTTGTTTCGTCTTAAGAAATGCCCTCTCTGACGGATTAAAAACGTAAGTCGAGGTACCACTGTATGTGTGTGTGTGTGTGTGTGGGGTGCCAAATAGGTAAAACTTGCGATTTTGGCTTAAATAGCAACGCGCATCTTGCCGAATAAGGCAAGTGAAAATTTGTGTATGCAATAATTTTGCAAAAATCATTCTGAACCTAACGAAAAAAAATATATTTCATTGTGTTTGTTTATTATTAAATTATGTACTGTAAACTTATCTAAAATATATTTAGTTGGATTAGGCTAAATTAAATTGTGCTTGTTATAATAAGGTTAGGTAAGTTTTCTAAGATTCTTTTGGTACAAAATTATTAATTTTTAGTTTAACATAAATGAAAAAAAAATATCTTTAAACATACAAGAGAAAATTTTAGAAAGGTCTTAATTTTAAACGAGTTCTTGCTAATTGACTACTGGTGCCCTGTGGCTTGGTGGCTAAAGCTCTCGCTTCACACACGGACGGCCCAGGTTCGATTCCTGACAGGGTGGAAACATTTTGACGCGTTTCCTTACATCTGTTGTCCTCTTCACCTAGCAGCAAATAGGTACCTGGGTGTTAGTCGACTGGTGTGGGTCGCATCCTGGAGGACCCCAATGGAAATAAGACAGTCCTCGATGACGCACTGACTTTCTTGGGTGGCCCCATATATATATATATATATATATATACAGTGGACCCCCGGTGTTCGTCCTGCTCAAAACAGGCCCTTTTATGTAAGTTTATTTTTTTAAATGCTTTTATAAGTGTAGTTTTGGGGGTCTAAAAGGACTAGTCTATGTTACATTATTTCTTAAGGGAATAAATTCGGTTGGTAATGGCAATTGAACAGCATTCTGTTACAAAAATGGACGAACACCGGGGTCCACTGTATATATATATAATATATATATATATATATATATATATATATATATATATATATATATATATATATATATATATATATATATATCAGTGGACCCCAGAAATAGGCCATAATCCGTTCCAAGAGCTAAGCCTAAAATCAAACTGGCCAATTTCTGAACCATTATTTCCCATAAGAAATAATGTAAATACAATTAATCCGTTCCAGACACCCAAAAATATTAAAAAATAATAAATTTAAATGATATTAATTATATTTCTACATACACAAAACTACATTATTAACATATAATTATAAATACATAAAAAATAATAAATAACAGAATAATAAATAACATTTACTTACCTTTATTGAAGAGAGTTGCTGGCATCTGGAAGATAGGGAGGAGGACAGGGTGAGGGGTTAGTGTTTGGAAGGGGAATCCCCCTCCATAAGGACTTCAGGTAACAAGTCCTTATTTGGGGTTACTTCCCTTCTTTTTCTTTTAATGCCACTAGGACTAGCTTGAGAGTTACTGGACCCCTGCCTCGAAAAGTAACTGTCCAAAGTGCTCTGTTTCTGGCGACTCTAACATTTTCCTGAAGTGCAACATGGCTCTGTCACTGAACTGGTTGCAGAGATGGCTTATTTCAGCTTGCTCAGGGTGGGTTTTTTCAACAAATGTCTGTAACTTAGTCCACATAGAACATATTTCCTTAATCTCTGAAGAAGTTACTACCTCACCCTGTCCATCCTCCTGTGAATCAATTTCCTTAAATGTCATCTGATGCTGTTCCTGATGAAGCTTTTTCAGCTCTTCAGTTGTTAGCTCTACCCTGTGCTCCTCCACCAACTCTTCCACATCCTCACCACTCACCTCCAACCCCAGGCTGTTTCCCAATGCCACAATATCTTCCACAACAGGCACAGGGTCGTCAGGGTCAGCCTCAAATCCTTCAAAATCCCTCTTTTCAACACAATCCGGCCACAGTGGTCTCCAAGCAAAGTTCAAAGTCCTGAAAGTCACTCCCTACTAAGCCTTACTTATAAGGCCTATGCAATGGACGATATTGAAGTGATCTTTCCAGAACTCTCTTAGGGTCAACTCAGTCTCCAAGGTCACTTGAAAGCACTTTTCAAACACTGCTTTTGTGTAGAGTTTTTGAAGTTGGAAATGACCTACTGGTCCATGGGCTGGATGAGAGGAGTGGTGTTAGGAGGCAAGAACTTCACTGTGATGAAACTGAACTCATCAGACAAATAGTCTCCCAAGTTGTGAGGATGAGCAGGAGCATTGTCCAGTACCAGGAGGCACTTGAGTGGCAATTTCTTTTCCAGGAGGTATTTCTTCACACTAGGGCCAAACACTCCAGTGAACCATTCCACGAAAATGTCCTTAGTGACCCATGCCTTAGTGTTAGCCTTCCAATACACACACAATTTATTCTTGTTAACATTGTGTTTCTTGAAGGCTCTGGGATTTTCTGCGTGATACACCAATAAAGGCTTCACTTTAAAATCACCACTGGCATTAGCACACATCAAGAGAGTTAGCCTGTCTTTCATAGGCTTGTGTCATGACAGTGCCTTTTCCTATTGAGTAATGTAGGTTCTCTTTGGCATTTTCTTCCAAAAGAGGCCTGTTTCATCACAACTGAACACTTGTTGGGGTTTGAATTGTTCAGCCTCTATGTACCCCTTGAATTCCTGCACAAACTTTTCAGCAGCACGTTTGTCTGAACTGGCTGCCTCACCATGCCTTACAACACTGTGTATGCCACTACGTTTCCTAAATCTGTCAAACCAGCCTTTGTTGGCTTTAAAATCACTCGCATCAGCACTGGTTCCAGGCATTGTCTTGACAAGATCTGCGTGCAACTGCCTTGTCTTTTCACAAATTATCGCCATGGAAACACTATCACCCGCTATCTGTTTTTCGTTGATCCACACAGCCAACAACTTCTCAACCTCATCCACTGTTTTTGATCTGTTTTTGGCAAACATGTTAACACCTTTTGCAACATCAACTTCCTTGAGTTCTTTTCTCTTTGCCAAGATAGAGGTGATAGTAGATTTGTTTTCTCTGTACATCCTGGCAAGCTTCCCAACACGTACGCCACTCTCATATTTTTCAACTATCTCCTTCTTCACTTCGATGGTGTTCCTCACTTTCTTAGCCACAGGGGTGCCACTAGGAAGTTTCTTTGGACCCATGAATGAGCGCGCTGGGCTCAAGTGTAAGCAAAGCTAGACTGGCTCACGATGCCTGCGCGGCGAGGCGCGCAAGCGCGGGGCAAGTGGACAGGTCTGGGACGCGGGCCGATAATCGGAGAAATGGCTGATAATCGGGCAAAAATTGGGCCAAAAAAGTGATCGATTTTCGAGCCGGCCGATAATCAGACCGGCCTATTTCCGGGGGTCAACTGTGTGTGTGTGTGTGTGTATATATATATATATATATATATATATATATATATATACAGTGGACCCCCGGTTAACTTCCATAATTCATTCCAGAATGCTGTTACCGAACGAATTTGTTCCCATAAGAAATAATGTAAATTAGATTAGCCCTTTTAGACCCCCAAAAGTACACTTACACAACCACTTACAAAAATACACTTACATAATTCTTCGAGTTTGGAGCAGTACGTAAACCGGGGTCCACTGTTTATATATATATATATATATATATATATATATATATATATATATATATAGAGTTCAGTGGTACCAAGACTCTTACATGGGTGTGGAGGATGTGTTTTAAAAATTGCAGCCATTTTTGTTGTAAATAGGCAGAGAATTTATAACTTGTAGGTCAGTTGTTGTTGGGGTGTTTTTTGTTTTAGAGAGGATAGAGCAGAATAGTTTGACTAGGATAGTCCATTTACAAGGCAATAGTACTGCCTGGTTAGTCAACACTGTGGCCTGATCGCTAAAGCTCTCGCTTCACACGGCGAGGGTCTGCGTTCGATTCCCAGCTCGGGTAGAAACATTGGGCATGTTTCTTTACACCGGTTGTGTATGTTCACCCATCAGTAAAATGGGTACCTGGGAGTTAGTCGACTGGTGTGGGTCGCATCCTGGGACAAGGACCTAATTTGCCCGAAATGCTCTACATAACAAGGGACTTTCTATTTACAGTGGCACCTCGGTTAACGATATTTTTTCGTTCCAGAATGCTGTTCAAGTGCCATTACCAAACGAATTTATCCCCATAAGGAATAATGTAAAATAGACTAGTCCTTTTAGACCCCCAAAATACACTTACAAAAGCATTTTAAAAAAATAAACTTACATAAAAGGGCGAGTTTGGGGACCATCGTTAACCGAGGTACCACTGTAGTAGTATGTCATTGATGTCAGCTAGGCCTGTATACCTTGTACATGTACTTGTAGTAAATAAAGATATTATTATTATTATTATTAAACACATGCTATTCTATACCTTACTATCGTAGTTCACTACTAAATCTGTAATGGTCTTTTAGTCAGCAAGGAATGGGAATAGTGGATAGTAATATTCACTATTACAAGAGTGGATAGTAACCATTACTAATACAATACAGCCTCTCCTCACTTAACGATGGAGTTGCATTCCTAAGACCACATTAGTAAACAAATTCGTGGCTAAGTGAGGAACATACTATAATGATAGTGGGTTTGTGTCAACCATCTTTGATATTGTTTTAATGTCACCTTTGCACCATTTATAACATTTTTAGTATATTTTTAAATGTTTATACAGTAGTGTACTGTACATTGTAATAAACAGAATAGAGGAAATCAGCTCTATGCATACTGGTCAGAAAACTGATCGTAAGTCCAAGTCGTCAGTAAATGAGTACGTTGCTAAGTGAGGAGAGGCTGTATTGTTTACTATTACTAACCCAAGTAATGCGTAAGGTTCAGGGAGCCTTTTACAAACCTCAGAGTTCCATACCCTGAAGGGTGAGATTGCAAGGGGGTATGCAATGAGACAGACATACCTAGAGGAAGGTGGGTATGTCTACCCACATATATGGCCATAATAAGGGTTGATAAAGTGCAGGGTATGGGCCAGAGGCAATAAAAGGGGTGGATAGAGAGGCAATGAAGAACTAAGTGCTGACTTACCCTCGTTGGAACAAGTCGACATTGTAGAACTTGTGTAGGTGTAGAGCCAGTTCTATGGTTGCTTGTAGCTCTCCCATGGTGCTCTTGATCCTCCTCCTGCTCCTCCTCCTCCCCCTCTTCTTCCTCCTTCTACCTCTCTCGTACACTCAAATCTTATTTATTAATTTGCTATTCTTTAATATTCACTGTGCCTCTCACTGGCACTTAAACTCCCCTCGTTACACTTAAACCCCCCTCGTTACACTTACACTTCCCACTTTTTTGAGCACTTATTCTTGTATACTTAACTATTTGTTGACACTTCCACTGCAGCCACTTTAGGCTTTAAGTGTAAAATGTTATATTACATCTCAAAATTTTTCTTCAGTGGCATTTTCAGTGATGTATGTTTGTGTTGTGTGTAAGTGTTGTGTGTGTGTGTAAGTGTTGTGTGTGTGTGTGTGTGTGTGTGTGTGTGTGTGTTGTGTGACTTACATAGCTGTGGCAATGGGGGGAATTTCTTGTAGTCCCATCTTCAGAATCCTGTCTACGGTATAGTTTTTTCAAATTTCCAGCGATCGTAACATGCCATTGTTCAATGTTACGTGTTGTGTGTGGGGTGTATGTGGTGTGTGTGGTGTGTGTGTGTGTGGTGTGTGTGTGTGTGTGGTGTGTGTGTGTGTGTGTGTGGTGTGTGTGGTATGTGTGTTTGGTGTGTGTGGTGTGTGTGGTGTGTGGTGTGTGTGGTGTGTGGTGTGTGTGGTGTGTGTGGTGTGTGTGGTGTGTGTGGTATGTGTGGTATGTGGTGTGTGTGTGTGTTGTGTGTGTGTGTGTGTGTGATGTGTGTGGTGTGTGTGGTGTGTGTGGTGTGTGTGGTGTGTGTGTGTGTGTGTGGTGTGTGTGTGTGGTGTGTGTGTGGTGTGTGTGTTTGGTGTGTGTGGTGTGTGTGGTGTGTGTGTTGTGGTTGTGTGTGTGTGTAATCTACAGGAACTTCTGTTGGTTCAGCAACACAAGTCAACAAATATCACTCTCATGGAAACCTCTGAAACACCGCCATCTTGCTAGTGCTGCCTTCAGTGATCCCAACCTCCCAGAAATTCCATTTGAATTCCTTCATGAAAGGGAATTAGCAGCATTTATATTGATGCAACTACTGTGAAACAGTTACGATGGCTCAACCCTGCAACTGTCACTGATGTGCAATGAGGTTGCAATGTTGAGGAATCCGTCGATCAACTGTCCATTTGGTGACGGAAGTCTAGTAAGGAAGGAAAAAATGCTTCTTCTTGGAGAGCTGCATTTGTGTGTGTGAATTTCAACACTGGAAGCATGGCTTGCAGATGCACCCCTGCAATGATTCCTTGATAGTGCCACTGCTCACTTCCCTAGCTAGCCAGGTGATGGTGATATCTTTCAAGCTTTGGTGATCACCATGAGGGCTGTGTAGCAACCACCAACCATCCGCTCCTTTAGCCACTCAATCCAAGCTCTGCAGCCCGAAAGTGTTTACATTGGCAGTGTTGCAGACTCGTGTACGAGTTGCACAACGCTTGCAGCTTCTAAAGTGTACACTGGTTTAAGCAGTACAGTCTATTGAAGCTTCAAGACCAGCTTGAAGCCAGCTTGACTTGTATATGCACAAAGCTGAGGTTACTATGTGAGGTTTTCCTTTTGAAGCCAACACACACAGATATTGCAAAATTTTTGATTGAGGTTTCACATTATGGCAGCTGTGGTGTGGCTGTGGGGTGGCTGTGGTGGTGGTGATTGCTGTGGTGACAACTGCGGTGGTGGTGGTGGTGGTGGCGGCGGTGGTGGCGGCGGCGGCGGTGTCAGAATCTGAGCGGTAAGCGCCGGTGGGTTAACCACCGCCCTCCAGCACGCACTTCCCACCTCCAGTCCACCGCCCTCATCTGCAACACAAAAAGCAAACAATACGCAATGCAACACACAACACTATGTATATATCAAGGTCATTGCCAATGGGTAATACCCTGCATAACACCCAAGGAACTTGTAAGACCCAGCAGGTCAGCTAGTCTTACCTGCTGAGTCTTACAAGCAGGTCAGACAGTCTGACCTGCCATCATATCCTCCCATACCTGACTATATGCTATCCCCGTCTTACAATGGGGTTGTGTTCCGACAAATCCATTGTAAGTTGAAAATATCGTAAGTTAAAAACATCGGAAGTTGAAAATACCTTAAGTTAAATATGATATGAAAATAACTACTGTCACTTAAGTAAACAAACAATTGTCTAAGTAAATACCAGTATTGGAAGGTTAATAAATGAATACAAGTTTATGCTATCAATGTACAGTACTGTATGATGGTGAAGCGTAAGTCAAACCAACATAAAGTCGAAATATCATAAGTCGCACCATTGTAAGGTTGAAATATCATAAGTCGCATTATTGTAAAGGTGAAATAAGGTAAGTCACACCATTGTAAAGTGAGGAGCACCTGTAACCAGGGACCAGTTGGGTCTTGAACTCAAAGCAAGGGAGTCATCAAACTCTCAGACCAGTGTGTCAGGACTCACCTGCCACAGGTTTGATCCCTTACCAGTTCCCAGTCACACTGTTACAATTTCACGAATCATACCCGAAGATCACACACGATCGTGGTGACCTGACCTGTATTTGTGATCTTAGGTCACTGTAGGTCACACCAGGTCCAACTTGGACCATTTACTTGCCACAGACAAGCAAGAAGAGAAGGGTGCCGGGATGTATATAATGGGGTAGGGAAGGGAGTGGTAGAACTGGAGGAGGTAGTAGTATTAAAAGTGATAGAGGTGGTAATAAGGTGATAGTGGTGACAAATGGGACACAGAGTGGTGTCAGTGAAGAAATAGTAGTAACAGAACTGCAGGAAAGCTAATAGCCCACCTGGGGAGTGGGGGTCAAAATCCCTGCAGGACAGACCCCCATAGATAGAACTTAAGTGGGACAGATCTCCCATAGGACATAACCCCAGTGGGCCAGACCCCCCAATAAACCAGAACCCACCTAGACAGAAGACACCAAAGGCAAACCCATCACTGTGCCTATTCTACTACCACTTTACTGCCCCCTCTATCACTGCTACCCTACTATTACTCTCTCTTCTCGTTGTACCACTCCTAGCCCCGCCTAGTGGATGGACACTACCTCCCTTCGCTTCACGCTTTGCTGTGACTAGTTAACAGTTCAGCTAGAACCGAAACATTGTACTATGGTTCAGTCTAGCTAGTAATAAATGGTTAAGTAGATGGATATAGAATTAATGTGACGTTTTGAAGTTTCGCTCTCCAGGAGCCTTGATGAAGGCTCTTGGAGACCCAAACTTTGTCACATCACATTAATTACTTCTGAGTTAGTTAACCTAACAATAAAGTAACAGATTTAGTGGTAGAGTGTAATTCAAGGAGCAGTTGATATGTTGAGACAAAGACAGAGGGAGGGAGAGACAGAGAAACCTTGTAACCAGACATATTGCGTGAGGGTACACCTTGCTAGACTCTCTCTATACCCCTCCCTACTCCTCACTCTCCACCTCTCTCTAACTCATTCTCTACCTCCCTCTCTCTCTTCATCTCCTTCTCTTCTCTCTCTCTCTCTCTCTCTCTCTCTCTCACTCTCTCCTCTCTCTCTCTTCTCTCTCTCTCTCTCTCTCTCTCTCTCTCTCTCTCTCTCTCTCTCTCTCTCTCTCTCTCTCTCTCCTTCTCTCTCTCTCTCTCCTCTCTCTCTCTCTTCTCTCTCTCTCTCTCTCTCTCTCTCTCTCTCCTCTCTCTCTCTCCTTCTCTCTCTCTCCTCTCTCTCCTTCTCTCTCTCTCCTCCTCTCTCTCTCCTCCTCTCTCTCTCCTTCTCTCTCTCTCCTCTCTCTCCTTCTCTCTCTCTCCTCTCTCTCTCCTTCTCTCTCTCTCCTCTCTCTTTCCTCTCTCTCTCCTCTCTCTCTCTTCTCTCTCTCCTTCTCTCTCTCCTTCTCTCTCTCCTTCTCTCTCTCTCCTCCTCTCTCTCTCCTCTCTCCTTCTCTCTCTCTCCTTCTCTCTCTCTCCTTCTCTCTCTCTCCTTCTCTCTCTCTCCTCTCTCTCATTCTCTCTCTCTCTCCTTCTCTCTCCCTCTCCCCAATCATTAATCAATACAGACCAGTCATTATTTAGGTGAGTGACCTTACCCACACATGCATACACACACACACATACCTATGCATACACACACACACACACACAAGATCCATCCATAGCTTTAAGAAGAGGTACGATAAACCTATGTATGGAGGAGTGGGCCTAGTAGCGACCAGCGAAGAGGCGGGGCCAGGAGTTATGAATCGACCCATGCAACCCCATATAGGTGAGTACACACACACACAGACTGTATATAGACGAAATTTAAAAGAGAATTGACTGTATATAGATGAACCTGCACACGAAAATCACTCCCCATGAAAACAAAAGTCTCGGCAGGAGATGCAACATTCCCCCAATGAAAAGCAGGGGCGCCACGTGTCCGGGGCCCAAGACTGTTCAACTGCCTCCTAGCAAACCTAAGGGGGATTACCAATAGTCCCTTGGCTGTCTTCAAGACCCCTGGCTGTCTTCAAGACCCCTGGCTGTCTTCAAGACCCCTGGCTGTCTTCAAGACCCCCGACTGTCTTCAAGACCCCCGGCTATCTTCAAGACCCCCGGCTATCTTCAAGACCCCCGGCTGTCTTCAAGACCCCCGGCTGTCTTCAAGACCCCCGACTGTCTTCAAGACCCCCGACTGTCTTCAAGACCCCGGGCTATCTTCAAGACCCCGGGCTATCTTCAAGACCCCCGGCTGTCTTCAAGACCCCCGGCTGTCTTCAAGACCCCCGGCTGTCTTCAAGACCCCCGGCTGTCTTCAAGACCCCCGGCTGTCTTCAAGACCCCCGGCTGTCTTCAAGACCCCCGGCTGTCTTCAAGACCCCCGGCTGTCTTCAAGACCCCCGGCTGTCTTCAAGACCCCCGGCTGTCTTCAAGACCCCTGGCTGTCTTCAAAGACCCCTGGCTGTCTTCAAGACCCCTGGCTGTCTTCAAGAAGGCACTGGACAGTCACCTAAAGTCAGTACCTGACCAGCCAGACTGCAGTTCGTACGTCAGTTTGCGTGCGGCCAGCAGTAACAGCCTGGTTGATCAGACCCTGATCCATCACTAGGCCTGGTCTCAGACCGAGCCGCGGGGGCGCTGACCCCCGAAACCCTCTCCAGGTATATAGTGGAACTTTAGAAGAGAACTGTGTGATACAGTGTACTCACCTAGTTGTGGTTGCAGGGGTCGAGTCATAGCTCCTGGCCCCGCCTCTTCACTGACCGCTACTGGGTCACTCTCCCTGCGTCATGAACTTTATCATACCTCTTCTTAAAGCTATTTATGGATCCTGCCTCCACTACATCGCTTCCCAAGCTATTCCACTTCCTGACCACTCTGTGACTGAAGAAATACTTCCTAACATCCCTGTGATTCATCTGAGTCTTCAACTTCCAACTGTGACCCCTTGTTGATGTGTCCCATCTCTGGAACATTCTGTCTCTGTCCACCTTGTCAATTCCTCTCAGTATTTTATATGTCGTTATCATGTCCCCCCTATCTCTCCTCTCCTCCAGTGTCGTCAGGTCGATTTCCCTTAACCTCTCCTCGTAGGACATACCCCTTAGCTCCGGGACTAGTCTTGTTGCAAACCTTTGCACTTTCTAGCTTCTTTACGTGCTTAGCTAGATGTGGGTTCCAAACTGGTGCTGCATACTCCAGTATGGGCCTAAGGTACACAGTATACAGGGTCCTGAACGATTCCTTATTAAGATGTCGGAATGCTGTTCTTAGGTTTGCTAGGCGCCCATATGCTGCAGCAGTTATTTGGTTGATGTGCGCCTCAGGAGATGTGCCTGGTGTTATACTCACCCCAAGATCTTTTTTCTTGATTGAGGTTTGTAGTCTCTGGCCCTCTAGACTGTACTCCATCTGCAGTCTTCTTTACCCTTCCCCAATCTTCATGACTTTGCACTTGGTGGGGTTGAACTCCAGGAGCCAGTTGCTGGACCAGGGACACTTCGGAGGCTATTCCTTCCGTCATGTCGTTCACAAATACCAGAAACAGCATCGGTCCTAGGACTGACCCCTGTGAAACCCCACTCGTCACAGGCGCCCACTCTGACACCTCGCCACGTACCATGACTCGCTGCTGTCTTCCTGACAGGTATTCCCTGATCCATTGGAGTGCCTTCTCTGTTATCCCTGCCTGGTCCTCCAGCTTTTGCACTAATCTCTTGTGTGGAACTGTGTCAAACGCCTTCTTACAGTCCAAGAAAATGCTATCTAGCCACCTCTCTCTCTCTCTTGTCTTACTGCTGTCACCCTGTCATAGAACTCCAGTAGGTTTGTGACACAGGATTTCCCGTCCCTGAAACCGTGTTGGCCGTCGTTGATAAGCTCATTCCTTTCTAGGTGTTCCACCACTCTTCTCCTGATAATCTTCTCCATGACTTTGCATACTATACATGTCAGTGACACTGGTCTGTAGTTTAGTGCTACGTTCCTGTCTCCTTTTTTAAAAATTGGGACTACAGTGATACAGTGTTGAACACGCGTGATAGTGTTGAACATGCATCATACAGTGTATTGAAGAACACGCATGATACAGTGTATTGAAGAACACGCATGATACAGTGTGTTGAACACGTGTGATACAGTGTTGAAGAACGCACGTGATACAGTGTTGAAGAACACATGTGATACAGTGTTGAAGAACACGTGATACAGTGTTGAAGAACACATGTGATACAGTGTTGAAGAACACATGTGATACAGTGTTGAAGAACACATGTGATACAGTGTTGAAGAACACATGTGATACAGTTGAAGAACACATGTGATACAGTGTTGAAGAACACATGTGATACAGTGTTGAAGAACACGTGATACAGTGTTGAAGAACACATGTGATACAGTGTTGAAGAACACATGTACTCACCTAATTGTACTCACCTAATTATGGTTGGAGGGGTCGAGACTCAGCTCCTGGCCCCACCTCTGCGCTGCCCGCTACTGGGTATCTGCTCTCCCTGCTCCATGAGCTTTATAATACCTCGTCTTAAAACTGCCTCCACTATGTCTTTCTCTAGACTATTCCACTTCCTGACTACTCTGTGGCTGAAGAAATGCTTCCTAACATCCCTTTGACTCATCTGAGTCTTCAGCTTCCAGTTGTGTCCCCTTGTTTCTGTGTTCCCTCTCTGGAACATCCTGTCACTGTCTACCTTGTCGCTTCCCCGCAGTATTTTGTATGTCGTTATCATGTCTCCTCTGACCCTTCTTTCCTCCAGTGTTGTTAGTCCTATTTCCCTCAGCCTTTCTTCATAGGACAGACCCCTGAGTTGTGGAACTAACCTTGTCGCAAATCTTTGCACTTTCTCTAGTTTCTTTATGTGCTTGACCAGGTGTGGGTTCCAGACTGGTGCTGCATATTCTAGTATGGGCCTGACGTACACGGTGTACAGTGTCTTAAACGAGTCCTTGTTAAGGTAACGGAACGCTAATCTTAGGTTTGCCAGTCGCCCATATGCTGCCGCAGTTATCTGGTTGATGTGTGCCTCCGGAGACGTGCTTGGCGTTATACTCACCCCAAGATCTTTCTCCTTTTCCGAGCTTTGTAGCATTTGTCCGCCTAGCCTGTACTCTGTCAGTGGTCTTCTTTGCCTTTCTCCGATCTTCATGACTTTGCATTTGGTGGGATTGAATTCGAGAAGCCATTTGCTAGACCAGATGTCAAGCTTGTCCAGGTCTGTTTGAAGTCCTGCTTGGTCCTCCTCCGATGTGATTCTCCTCATTAATTTCACATCATCTGCGAACAGAGACACTTCTGAGTCTATCCCATCTGTCATGTCATTTACATATACCAAGAATAACACTGGTCCTAGGACTGACCCCTGCGGAACGCCGCTCGTCACAGGTGCCCACTGTGATACCTCATCACGCACCATGACCCATTGATCCATTCCAGTGCCCTTCCTGTTATACATGCTTGTTCTTCCAACTACTTTACTAATCTCATGTGAGGAACTGTGTCGAAGGCCTTCCTGCAGTCCAGGAAAATGCAATCAACCCACCCTTCTCTCTCTTGCCTTACCTCTGTTACTTTATCATAGAATTCTAGGAGGTTTGTTACACAGGATTTGCCTTCCCGGAATCCGTGCTGCCTGGTGTTTATTATCCTGTTCAGCTCGAGGTGCTCCACCATTCTTTTCCTGATGATTTTCTCCAGGACTTTGCACACTATACATGTAAGTGATACCAGTCTATAGTTTAGTGCCTCTTTTCTGTCTCCTTTTTTAAAGATGGGGACTACGTTGGCCTTCTTCCATACCTCAGGTAACTGCCCATTTTCAAGGGATGTGTTGAATATTATGGTAAGTGGCACACTCAGTACCTCAGCTCCTTCCCGAAGAACCCACGGGGAGATGTTGTCCGGACCCATCGCCTTTGAGGTATCAAGGTCACTGAGTAACTGCTTCACCTCCTCCTCAGTTGTGTGTATGCCCTCTAGCACTTGATACATCCCTTGTTGGTGGCGCACTCCATCCTGTCTACCCAGCTGCCTTGCTTCCTCCACTGTGAATACTTCCTTAAACCTCAAGTTGAGCTAATCACATACCTCTTGATCGTTACTTGTGAGTTCCCCATCTTCTCTCCTCAGCCTTATCACCTGGTCTTTAACTGTTGTCTTCCTTCTGATGTGACTGTACATCAGTTTCGGGTCGGACTTAACTTTCGATGCTATGTCATTTTCGTACTGTTTCTGGGCTTCCCTCCGTACCTGTGCATACTCGTTTCTGGCTCTTCTACTAATCTCTTTGTTTACTTGGGTTCTTTGCCTTCTGTACCTTTTCCATTCTCTGACACTCTTGGTCTTTGCCTCCCTGCACCTTTGGGTAAACCAGGGGCTCTTTCTGGCCTTCCCGTTTAATCCTTTTCCTCTGGGCATAAACACATGTGATACAGTGTTGAAGAACACATGTGATAGTGTTAAAGAACACATGTGATACAGTGTTGAAGAACACATGTGATACAGTGTTGAACGTGATACAGTGTGTTGAAGAACATGTGATACAGTGTTGAAGAACACATGTGATACAGTGTTGAAGAACACATGTGATACAGTGTTGAAGAACACATGTGATACAGTGTTGAAGAACACATGTGATAGTGTTGAAGAACACATGTGATACAGTGTTGAAGAACACATGTGATACAGTGTTGAAGAACACATGTGATACAGTGTTGAAGAACACATGTGATACAGTGTTGAAGAACACATGTGATACAGTGTTGAACGTGATACAGTGTGTTGAAGAACATGTGATACAGTGTGAAGAACATGCGTAATACAGTGTTGAACATGTGTCATACAGTGCTGAACACGTGATACAGTGTTGAAGAACACACGTGATAGTGTTGAAGAACACGTGATACAGTGTTGATGAACACACGTGATACAGTGTTGATGAACACGTGATACAGTGTTGAAGAACACACGTGATAGTGTTGAAGAACACACGTGATACAGTGTTGAAGAACACACGTGATACAGTGTTGAAGAACACACGTGATACAGTGTTGAAGAACACACGTGATACAGTGTTGAAGAACACACGTGATACAGTGTTGAAGAACACACGTGATAGTGTTGAAGAACACACGTGATACAGTGTTGAAGAACACACGTGATACAGTGTTGAAGAACACACGTGATACAGTGTTGAAGAACACACGTGACACAGTGTTGAAGAACACACGTGACACAGTGTTGAAGAACACACGTGACACAGTGTTGAAGAACACACGTGATACAGTGTTGAAGAACACACGTGATACAGTGTTGAAGAACACACGTGATACAGTGTTGAAGAACACACGTGATACAGTGTTGAAGAACACACGTGATACAGTGTTGATGAACACGTGATACAGTGTTGAAGAACACACGTGATACAGTGTTGAAGAACACACGTGATACAGTGTTGAAGAACACACGTGATACAGTGTTGAAGAACACACGTGATACAGTGTTGAAGAACACACGTGATACAGTGTTGAAGAACACACGTGATACAGTGTTGAAGAACACACGTGATACAGTGTTGAAGAACACACGTGATACAGTGTTGAAGAACACACGTGATACAGTGTTGAAGAACACACGTGATACAGTGTTGAAGAACACGTGATACAGTGTTGAAGAACACACGTGATACAAAATTGAAGAACATGTGATACTGTGTTGAAGAACATGTGATACTGTACTCACCTCACCTAATTGTACTCACCTAATTGTGGTTGCAGGGGTCGAGACTCAGCTCCTGGCCCCGCCTCTTCGCTGTCCGCTACTATGTCTCTGCTCTCCCTGCTCCATGAGCTTTATCATACCTTGTCTTAAAACTATGTATGGTTCCCGCCTCCACTATATCGTTCGCTATACTATTCCACTTCCTGACTACTCTGTGGCTGAAGAAGTGCTTCCTAACATCCCTTTGACTCATCTGAGTCTTCAGCTTCCAGTTGTGTCCCCTTGTTTCTGTGTTCCCTCTCTGGAACACCCTGTCACTGTCTGTGTTGAAGAACATGTGATACTATGTTGAAGAACACATATGATACAGTGAACACGTGTGATACAGTGTTGAAGAACACATGTGATACAGTATGTTGAACACATGTGATACAGTATGTTGAACACATGTGACATAGTATGTTGAACACATGTGACACAGTATGTTGAACACATGTGATACAGTATGTTGAACACATGTGATACAGTATGTTGAACACATGTGATACAGTATGTTGAACACATGTGATACAGTATGTTGAACACATGTGATACAGTATGTTGAACACATGTGATACAGTATGTTGAACACATGTGATACAGTGTTGAAGAACACATGTATAGTGATAGTGTTGAAGAACACATGTATAGTGATAGTGTTGAAGAACACATGTAGTGATACAGTGTGTTGAACACATGCAGAGTGATACAGTGTTGAAGAACACATGTAGTGATACAGTGTTGAAGAACACATGTAGTGATACAGTGTGTTGAAGAACACATGTAGTGATACAGTGTGTTGAAGAACACATGTAGAGTGATACAGTGTTGAAGAACACATGTAGTGATACAGTGTTGAAGAACACATGTAGAGTGATACAGTGTTGAAGAACACATGTAGTGATACAATGTTGAAGAACACATGTAGAGCGATACAGTGTGTTGAACACATGCAGAGTGATGCAGTGTGTTGAAGAACACATGTAGAGTGATACAGTGATGAACACATGCAGAGTGATACTGTGTTGAACACATGTAGTGATACAGTGGATCAGAGAATACCTGACAGGGAGGCAACAACGGGTCATGGTACGTGATGAGGTATCACAGAGGGCACCTGTGACGAGCGGGGTCCCACAAGGGTCAGTCCTAGGACCAGTGCTATTCTTGGTATATGTGAATGACATGACGGAAAGGATAGACTCTGATGTGTCTCTGTTCGCAGATGATGTTAAGTTAATGAGGAGAATTAAATCAGATGAGGATCAGGCAGGACTACAAAGAGACCTGGACAGGCTGGACACCTGGTCCAGCAACTGGCTTCTCGAATTTAACCCCGCCAAATGCAAAGTCATGAAGATCGGGGAAGGGCAAAGAAGACTGCAGACAGAGTATAGGTTAGATGGCTTAAGACTGCAAACCTCACTCAAGGAGAAAGATCTTGGGGTGAGTATAACACCGAGCACGTCTCCGGAAGCACACATCAACCAGATAACTGCTGCAGCATACGGGCGCCTGGCAAACCTGTGAATAGCGTTCCGATACCTTAGTAAGGAATCGTTCAAGACACTGTACACTGTGTATGTCAGGCCCATACTAGAGTATGCAGCACCAGTTTGGAACCCACACATGGTCAAGCACATCAAGAAATTAGAGAAGGTGCAAATGTTTGCAACAAGGCTAGTTCCAGAGTTAATGGGAATGTCCTACAAGGAAAAGTTAAGGGAAATCGGCCTGACGACACTGGAGGACAGGAGGGTCAGGGAAGACATGATAACGACATACAAAATACTGAGAGGAATTGACATAGTGGACAGAGACAGGATGTTCCAGAGAGGGGACACAGAAACAAGGGGTCACAATTGGAAGTTGAAGACTCAGAGAAGTCAAAGAGATGTTAGGAAGTATTTCTTCAGTCATAGAGTTGTCAGGAAGTGGCATAGTCTAGCAAGTGAGGTAGTGGAGGCAGGAACCATACATAGCTTTAAGACGAGATATGATAAAGCTCATGGAGCAGGGAGAGGACCTAGTAGCAATCAGTGAAGAGGCTGGTCCAGGAGCCGAGTATCGACCCCCTCCACCACAAATAGGGGAGTACAGTGTGTGTTGAACACGTAGTGGTACAGTGTGTGTTGAACACGTAGTGGTACAGTGTGTCGAAGAACACATGCAGAGTGATAGTGTCGAAGAACACATGCAGAGTGATACAGTGTGTCGAAGAACACATGCAGAGTGATACAGTGTTGAAGAACACATGCAGAGTGATACAGTGTGTCGAAGAACACATGCAGAGTGATACAGTGTGTCGAAGAACACATGCAGAGTGATACAGTGTGTCGAAGAACACATGCAGAGTGATACAGTGTGTCGAAGAACACATGCAGAGTGATACAGTGTGTCGAAGAACACATGCAGAGTGATACATGGTGTGTAAGTGTGTCGAAGAACACATGCAGAGTGATACAGTGTGTCGAAGAACACATGCAGAGTGATACAGTGTGTCGAAGAACACATGCAGAGTGATACAGTGTTGAAGAACACATGCAGTGATACAGTGTGTCGAAGAACACATGCAGAGTGATACAGTGTTGAAGAACACATGCAGAGTGATACAGTGTGTCGAAGAACACATGCAGAGTGATACAGTGTGTTGAAGAACACATGCAGAGTGATAGTGTGTCGAAGAACACATGCAGAGTGATACAGTGTGTTGAAGAACACATGCAGTGATCAGTGTGTCGAAGAACACATGCAGTGATAGTGTCGAAGAACACATGCAGTGATACAGTGTCGAAGAACACATGCAGAGTGATACAGTGTTGAAGAACACATGCAGTGATAAAAACAGCAGTGTCGAAGAACACATGCAGTGATACAGTGTCGAAGAACACATGCAGAGTGATACAGTGTTGAAGAACACTGGCTTGCTATATAACATGTCTTGGGCTGTCTGCTTGGTTAATGAGGTTTCAAGCCTATCTACACACTAGGGTGAGTGATGGTTGCAATGGTGGTGGCAGTTGTCATTATAGTAGATGTGATTTTGATGATAGTAGGGGGGTAATTGTGGTAGTGGGATAATAGTAATGTTGGAAGGGGTGGTAATGATGGTAGTTGTAATAATGGTGGCAGTAATAATAGTAGGGGTGGTAGATGTTTTAATGGTGGTGGTATTAGGTGGTAATAAGGGTGGTAATGGTGGTAGTAAACAGGATAATGGTTTTAGTAAGGGTGGTAATGGTGGTAGGGGTTGTAATGGTGATAATAAACTAGTAAAGGTAGTACTAGTGATATTGGTGGTAGTAGTCGCAATGGTAGTAGTAGCAATCGTAGTGATAATGGTGGTAGTAGTAGCAATGGTAGTAGTGATAATGGTGGTAGTAGTAACAATGGTAGTAGTGATAATAATGGTAGTAGTAGCAATGGTAGTAGTGATAATGGTGGTAGTAGTAGCAATGGTAGTAGTGATAATGGTGGTAGTAGTAGCAATGGTAGTAGTGATAATGGTGGTAGTAGTAGCAATGGTAGTAGTGATAATGGTGGTAGTAGTAGCAATGGTAGTAGTGATAATGGTGGTAGTAGTAGCAATGGGTAGTGATAATGGTGGTAGTAGTAGCAATGGTAGCAGTGATAATGGTGGTAGTAGTAAAGGAGTAGTGATAATGGTGGTAGTGAATATAGTGGAGCAGTGATAATGGCGTGTAATGGTGACAATGGTGGTAGTTAAGGGTGATAATGGTGGTAGTAGGGTGATAATGGTGGTAGTTAAGGGTGATAATGGTGGTAGTTAAGGGTGATAATGGTGGTAAAGGGTGATAATGGTGGTAGTTAAGGGTGATAATGGTGGTAGTTAAGGGTGATAATAATGGTAGTAAAGGGGTGATACTAGTGGTAGTAAAAGGGTGATAATGGTGGTAGTTAAGGGTGATAATAGTGGTAGTAAAAGGATGATAATAGTGGTAGTAAAAGGGTGATAATAGTAGTAGTAAAAGGGTGATAATAGTGGTAGTAAAAGGGTGATAATAGTGGTAGTAAAGGGGTGATAATAGTGGTAGTAAAGGAGTGATAATGGTGGTAGTTAAGGGCCATAATGGTGGTAGTTAAGGGTGATAATAATGGTAGTAAAGGGGTGATACTAGTGGTAGTAAAAGGGTGATAATGGTGGTAGTTAAGGGTGATAGTGGTAAAAGGGTGATAATAGTGGTAGTAAAGGGGTGATAATAGTGGTAGTAAAGGAGTGATAAGGGGGTAGTAAAGGATATAATGGTGGAGTAAAGGGTGATAATGGGGTATTTAAAGGGGCCATAATGGTGGTAGTTAAGGGTGATAATAAGGGGGTCGAGATGACAGCCAATAATGTTTGTGTTGATAGTGGGTTGGGGGGAAGAGGGGGGGGGTGACGGGGGTAGGTAGGGGGGGATAAAAAGGGGGGTTATAGTAGCGATATCAAACCCATCTTTTACAGGGGGGGAGGGAGACCCACACCACCACCCCTACCTAAACAGGGGAGGGGGACAGACCCGGGGGAGGGGAGAGGGGGAGGGGGGGAAATGTGGGGTAGAGGGGGAAAAAACATGTCAAAACATCAATGAACGACCACCCCAACCATCCATCCCCCCCTCACCCCCCCACCAGTGACCCCCCAAAACCTTGCAGGGGCCCCCAGGGTAGGGCACCCCCCCCTGGATCAATATTGCAGAACATGCAAATTTTATCCCCCCCCTTTCCAGAAAATTGGGAAAAACGCTGATTCCCAAACGTAAACAAAGGAAGGCGCCATTATCAGCTGAGCGGCCACAGACGACGCTGGTCCTCCTCCTTATTACTCCATCTTCTAGGCCATTTTAGGGGTTTCCCGTAGGCCTAGGGGGGTTTTGATGGGGGATGTAGGCCATGGTACACTCAGGAGGCATCAGATTGCACTGACCATCAGAGTTCAGCTGTGAGTGCAGGAGAAGTGCGCGTACATCCTTTCACCGCGATGGTAGTGACAAGACTGAAGGTTCACTGCCATCTGTTGGTCCTTATATCTACTACCACCACCACTACCACTTTCTTTCTACCACCAAAATTTTCCACTACTACTACCACCACCACCACCACCACCACCCCCACTCTACTAACCCCCAACTACCACCACACACCCCACCACCACTACCACCACTACCACCACCACCACTACCACCCTACCCACCACTACCACCACCCACCCTAAAACCACTACCACCAAAACCACCACCACTACCCCACCACCACCACCACTACCCAATAAACCCCCACCACTACCACCACCACTACCACCACCAACCCCCCACCATAAAAATTTTTTCGGACCAAACTTTCCCCCGTTTCCCCATTTCCACCACCACCACCACCACTACTCCACCACCACAAACCCCTACCCACCACCACCACCACCACCACTACCACCCCAAAATACCACCACCACTACTCCACCACCACTACCACCACCGCCACTACAAACCCCAAATTTAAATTTATTATATCCCAAACCCCTTACAAATTATCATTTCCCCTATTACTACCACCCCACTACTACCACCACCACTACTAAAACCCCTACTACCACCGCCCACTACTACCACCACCACTACTACCCCACCACTACAAACCCCTACTACCACCCCACCAATTTCTACCACCCCACTACTACCCCACCACTACTAAACCCCCACTACTACCACCAATTCCCCCTACTCCACCACCACTACCACCAAACCCCCACTACTACCACCACCACTACTACCACCACCAATTACCAC
>WNWK01018523.1:0-39760 GCA_009830355.1 Cherax destructor
CATCCACACACTGGGCGCCTGTGACGAGCGGTGTACCGCAGGGTCAATCCTAGGACCAGTGCTATTCTTGGTATATGTAAATGACATGACGGACGGGATAGACTCAGAAGTGTCTCTGTTCGCAGATGATGTGAAATTAATGAGGAGAATCACATCGGAAGAGGACCAAGCAGGACTTCAAACAGACCTGGACAAGCTTGACATCTGGTCTAGCAACTGGCTTCTCGAATTTAATCCCACCAAATGCAAAGTCATGAAGATCGGAGAAGGGCAAAGAAGACCGCTGACAGAGTACAGGCTAGGTGGACAAAGGCTACAAACCTCGTCAAAGGAGAAAGACCTTGGGGTGAGTATAACGCCAAGCACGTCTCCGAGGCACACATCAACCAGATAACTGCGGCAGTAATGGGCGACTGGCAAACCTAAAATTAGCGTTCCCTGACCTTAACAAGGAATCGTTCAAGACACTGTACACCGTGTACGTCAGGCCCATACTAGAGTATGCAGCACCAGTCTGGAACCCACACCTGGTCAAGCACGTCAAGAAACTAGAGAAAGTGCAAAGTTTGCGACAAGGCTAGTTCCACAACTCAGGGGACTGTCCTATGAAGAAGGTTGAGGGAAATAGGACTAACAACACTGGAGGAGAGAAGGGTTAGAGGAGACATGATAACGACATACAAAATACTGCGGGGAATCGACAAGGTGGATAGTGACAGGATGTTCAAGAGAGGGAACACAGAAACAAGGGGGCACAACTGGAAGCTGAAGACTCAGATGAGTCAAAGGGATGTTAGGAAGCATTTCTTCAGCCATAGAGTAGTCAGGAAGTGGAATAGTCTAGCGAATGATATAGTGGAGGCGGGAACCATACATAGTTTTAGGACAAGGTATGATAAAGCTCATGGAGCAGGGAGAGCAGAGACCCAGTAGCGGACAGCGAAGAGGCGGGGCCAGGAGCTGAGTCTCGACCCCTGCAGCCACAATTAGGTGAGTACACTCGTTAAAAACAACAGACATAGCCCCACTCCACAAAAGTGGCAGTAAAACAATTGCAAAGAACTACAGACCGATAGCATTAACATCCCATATCATAAAAATGTTTGAGTGGGATCTAAGAAGCAACCACCTAGATACCCATCAATTACACAACCCAGGGCAACACGGGTTTAGAGCAGGTCGCTCCTGCCTGTCCCAGCTCCTGGACCATTATGACAAGGTCCTGGTGTAAAAGCGCACAAAATGCATAATAAGGGAATAGCAGGAAAAGTTGGTAGATGGATCTATAACTTCCTAACAAATAGAACACAAAAAGTAATAGTAAACAAAGTAAAGTCTGAGGCAGCTACGGTGAAAAGCTGTTCCACAAGGCACAGTACTCGCTCCTATTCTATTCCTCATCCTCATTTCTGGAATAGACAGAGATGGAAGCCATAGTTCTGTGTCTTCCTTTGCAGATGACACCCGAATTGCCATGAGTGTGACCTCCATCGAAGACACTGCAAGACTCCAAGAGGACATCAACCAAATCTTCAAATGGGCCACTATAAACAATATGAAGTTCAATGAAGAGAAATTTCAACTAAGATATGCAAAACTCAAGGAAAATAAAACTGTATCAGGGTATACAACAAATTCCAACCATACAATAGAGCAAAAAAGAAATGTGAAGGACCTGGGAGTGATAATGTCGGAGGATGTCACCTTCAAAGACCACAACAATGTATCTACCTCATCTGCTAGAAAAATGATAGGATGGATAATGAGAACTTTCAAAACTAGGGACACAAAGCCAATGATATTTATCTTCAAATTGCTTGTTCTCTCTAGGCTGGAATACTGCAGATAGATTTAGATTTTGCCACCGAAGTGGCTAGTTTATTGTGCACCCCATATCCATCCTGTGGACGGTAGCGCAAGAACATATGGATACACAAAAGGCCTAGGCACTAGGCCCCAAAAGGGTTAACAATTGTACATTTGGATTTACGTATATCTACATTTCACTTATCTGTTACAAGCAAATTTAGGAAATTTGCTTAGTATAACTGGTATCTTATTTTCATTAATAAGATATTTTGACATGTCACATAGGTTATTATACTGTCTATCTCTGAATTCCTCAATAAGTGGACAATTAAGCACATAGTGTTCAAGACAGTGACCATATGCCTGATCACATAATTTGCATTTAGTTTGATCATCATCTGTGTGTCTCCCAAACTGCCAGAAGTACTTGTAGCCAAGCCTAAGCCTGGCCACTACAACATCAGTCAGTCTGTTCACATTGCAAGTTGCTCCATAAACATGCTTATCTATGTTCATGTTATCATAGTGGGTTATAGATCTACTCAGGCTTTTAACTGCATTCCTATAGCAATCATTTTCATTATTTATTTCTCTCCTAATATTATTCCTAATGCTAGACACAGATATACCAAAGTTATATTCTACATTCTCCTTCTGGGTACTCTTCTTGGGTAACATATCAACTTTATCATGAAGGAGTAATCCAATGTGTGATGGGATCCATAGCAATTGTACATTAATTCCTTTGTCCCGGATTTTTTAGTATCTATACCTGTCTTCTCCAATGAGCATGCTGTTAGAGTCATTATATGAGTGATGACATAGAATCAGTAATGATGATAGAGTCAAGCTCAGTGTCATAAGTTAGCTTTAGTGCCATTAGGATTGCAAACAATTCAGTTTGCAGTGTAGACGCCCAGTTGTTAATTCTTATGCCTAGTTCAACAGATTTATTATTGTTCTTAACTAGGGAGGTGGCAACAAGAGCAGATGCAGTCCTGCCAGAAGACTCCTGTTTAGATCCATCAGTGAATATAACTTGTGATAACTTATTACTACCAGCTAGGCGAGAAATTTCTTCTTGAGCAGTTGCTTTAACAAGTGATTTAAGGAAGGGATTACTAGCAATGAGCTTTTTTGAGGGGCTTGCAGGTATGTGATATTAAATGAACACATCTTCCATGGAGGGATGAAATGCTCTTGTTGCCTACAGTGATACAATTCATGCAGGTTGTAAAACTTAATGTAATTGCATGTTTTCACAATCCATTTAGATCTGTGAGTATTTACTTCTAGACATTTAGTAAGATTCATTGTGACAGTGTTAATCTCAACAATCCTATCACTGATACTAGTAATTCCAAGCTCCTTCCTCATATTAAGAACCTTTGTAGATTTGGGACAACCAAGAATAATTCTGAGAGCTTCATTTTGCATTAACTTCAAGGGTCGGAGAGAACTTTCTCTAGCTAATATCAACATGGGAGCAGCATAATCAATTAAGGACCTAACATAGGCTATATACATCATTCTCACAATTGTCACATTAGCACCATAGTTGGGGTTGTAGCCAGCAACAGCTTTAAGAGCATTTAGTCTATCTTTTCATTTTTTATTTAGTTGAGGTATAGTGGATTTGTTTAAGGGTACATCTACACCAAGATATCTGTAAGTTTTAACGTAGCTAATGTTTTCACCCTGCAAATAGATGGGTGGGGGATGTTGTTTGCTTGTTAATATCTTTGGATCATGATGTCATCAGCATAGCTTATAGCTATATGTTTAGGTGAGGTAGGTAGAGCATTTAGGAGAGCATTAATCAGAATATTAAATAGCATGGGACTGAGAACTTTTCCCTCCTCGCTTCTAAAGCCTTGGTGGAGGACAGAGGATACTCTGCTTGACAGGTATCCTATTATCCAGCAGAGTAGGCTACCGCCAATATTCATTTTGGCTAGTTCATGTCGTATAACAGTTCTGTTCGCGATATCAAATGCAGATTTTAGATCAAGAAATGTTGTAAAACTAGTAGAGGTGTGTGCGGTGAGAAAGGTGGAGATACAGTTCTGCACACTTTTACCTTTCATGAACCCATAGAGGGAGGGGAAGAGTTGGTGTCTGATTGTATAGTACAGTCTGTTAAGTATCATTCTTTCAAAAATTTTACAAAGACAACTAGTTATGGAGATTGGTCTAAATCTATCAAGCTGTTGGGGCTTAGGGATAGGCACAATAAGACTAATGGTCCAGGAAGTAGGAAGAACTCCTCAATGTAACTGGTATTATACAGTGGCAACAAAGGATTATCAGGCACGTGCCTTAGAGTTCTGAGAATATCATAGGTTATACCATCCTCTCCAGGAGCAGTTGATCGACCTTTAGCAGAGAACCTTTATGGCACGCATAACTGCGATAAACCACCTCAATTACTGGGAACGCTTGAAGTTCCTAAACCTGTACTCCCTAGAATGCAGGCGGGAGAGATACATTATTATATACACTTGGAAAATTCTAGAGGGATTAGTACCAAACTTGCACACGAGAGTCACTCCCTACGAAAGCAAAAGACTCGGCAGACGATGTAACATCCCCCCAATGAAAAGCAAGGGTGCCACTATTCCGTTGAGAGACAACACAATAAGTGTCAGGGACCCAAGACTGTTCAACTGCCTCCCAGCATACATAAGGGGGATTACCAATAGACCCCTGGCTATCTTCAAGCAGGCACTGGACAGGCACCTAAAGTCGGTACCTGACCAGCCGGGCTGTGGTTCGTACGTTGGACTGCGTGCAGCCAGCAGTAACAGCCTGGTTGATCAGGCCCTGATCCACCATGAGGTCTGGTCACAGACCGGGCCGCGGGGGCGTTGACCCCCAGAACTCTCTCCAGGTAATCTCCAGGTAACTGCCCCCTTCAAGGCAGGCGAAATTGCTGACCTGGAGAATATAAAGAGAACTTTCACGGCACACAAGTATGATAAAACACCTAAATTAATGGGATTTGTATTGATCTGTATTCCCTGGGATGCAGGCGAGAGAGATACATGATAATATACACTTGGAAAGTCCAAGAGGGATTGGTACCAAACTTGCACACGAGAATCACTGTTGCAGGAGTTGCAACATTCCCCCAATAAAAGCAGGCTCCACGAGTACACTGAGAGACAACACAATAAGTGTCCAGGGCCCAAGACTGTTCAACTGCCTCCCAGCATACATAAAGGGGATTACCGGTAGACCCCCGGCTGTCTTCGAGAAGGCGCTGGACATTCACCTTAAGTCAGTACCTGGCCAATCGGGCTGTGGTATGTACGTCAGTTTGCATGTGGCCAGGGGGCGTTGACCCCAGATACCCTTTCCAGGTATATTCCAGGTAACCCCAGCCCCTAATAACTTGTTATTAGATATTTTCAACTTAAGACACCTAAAATGTATTAATGTGGCAAATAATGTTTTAGCTGGACAGGACACTGTCATGGCAAAACAGGCCTTATCAAACACCCAAACAATAACCTTAGAGCGGTAAGATTACCCCAAACACATACACACACAAATAAAATAGATGCAATACAAATAGACAGATCTCCACTTTAAGGAAGTCATTAGTAGAATATACAGTAAAACAACCAATAAAATCACATCATAAAATCCTGTGTAGTCTGCAACCAAACAAACAAACAGGCTACTGCATGGATTACATGCAACGTCTGTGGGAAATGGACCCACGCACCTTGTGCAGGTATTCAGGAATCATCTACAAGAGATATTAAACCAGGGAAGTGTTTTAGGGTATGCCCAAATGAGACCGAACTGTGGAATAAAATCACATTGGTATTAAAAGGTGATAACATCAAAACGGCCTTCATAAAAAACATGACAGAATTCTATAACAGATGGGAAAATAAAAAACCTGTGCCAGATGGTGCTATCGCCCCTGGTACAAATGCTGTCCTGGTAGACAGTAACTGTAAGAACAGATAAACAAATGATGGTGTCCTAGAGGGGTACAGGAGCTCTAGTGGGGAAACAGGTGTAGACAAGGACAAGGACATGCAAAAACCAATGTTATAAACTAGCAATATCACTGGAGATTGTAAACAAGGGGATCCCCCGAGAAATAGTGAAGATAAATTACCAGAAATAACTGATGAAGGCTCCCTGTTGCCCACATGACAACAGGAAAATGCAACCTTCCTTCCTGTAATCTTTTCCACCCTGAAATGTGTCACTCTTCAGTTCAGGCACACCACCTAAAGGGTACAAGAAGATACAAAACATCCAGACCATGGGAAAACCTGGGTAGCCACAGCCACTCCAGAGAGAGAGTTTTTTTTAGCGCCAGGAAGGAAAAAAAGCTGGCAGGAAATTACAGAAATCGTACACCAACTCCAATCATTTCTGGAGTGGAATCACAGTCGATGGCCTCCACTCCAGAACAACAGATATTAGTGCCAGGAAAAAAAGACCCCACTCCCCATACCACCAATCCGACGACATTCATCTTTGCAAATATACAGGGTCTAAAGCCAGCAGCAAACAACAAAATACCTTACATCCATGGACTGCTTACAGAGACAAATGCAATGTTTACGGCTTTCGCAGAGACCCACATCAAGGATCACTTGGAAATGAAATATGGATGCCGGGTTACAACCTATACAGATGTGACAGAGGGAACAGGCTAAAAGGTTGGGGGGAGGTTGGCCTGTATATCACAGAGTCACTTATATGCTCAGAACTACTAAAGGCCTCAAACGATGTAGTTTAAGTTTTAGCAGTAAAGATCGAGAACCAAAACCTGGCCATTGTGTTTGTATACAAGCCTCCGGATGCAACTTCCCAACAATTCCAGGAACAGGTTTTGAAAATTGACCACTGTTTGGAAAATCTTCCAGCTCCTGCCCCCAACATCTTGCTCCTGGGGGATTTCAACCTAAGGCACCTAAAATGGGGAATATAGCAAATAATGTTGTAGTAGAGAAAACACCAGGTGGCAGCTCAGATGAAAACTCGCATACACACGATCTTTTAAATCTCTGCACCAAATTCACCTTAATCCAGCAAATAATAGAACCTACAAGACTGGAGAATACGCTGGACCTCATCTTCACTAACAATGATGATCTGATACGAAATGTCACCATATCAAAAACAATATACTCAGATCACAACATAATAGAGGTCCAGACATGTATGCGGGGAGCCCCAGACCGACACAATATGATCAGTCACGAGGGAGCCTTCACAAAATTCAACTCTAATAACAAAAACATAAGGTGGGACTAAGTAAACCAAGTCCTAAATGATATAAACTGGGAAGATAGATTAAGCAACACAGATACCAATCTATGTTTAGAACAAATTAACTCTGTGGCACTTGAGTTATGCTCAAGGCATATTCCCTTAAGAAAAAGGAGGAAATATAAACTAGAAAGAGAAAGGCGCTCCCTATACAGGCGAAGGCAAAGAATAACAAAGCGGCTACAAGAGGCCAATATATCTGCAATACGTAGGGTGACACTGGTCAGAGAAATAGCAATCATCGAACTAAAGCTAAAGGAATCTTACAGGAGTCAAGAAACGCGACCATAAATGAAATTGAAAGAAGCCCAAAGTATTTCTTTTCTTATGCCAAATCAAAGTCTAGAACAACATCCAGTAAACTTCCACTTCGGTCGAGGTTTCTTTTCCGGACACTGGAAAGTGGGGCTCGATACGGCGTAAGTTGTCAGTGACCCTATAAACACAAACAACAACAATAAGACGACGACTTGTTTGTGTATAGTGTCAGAGTTGTTTGTGTTGATCTTCTGTTGTTGTACCACCTGCTGGTGTACCACCAGCTGCTGCTTCACCAGCTGCTGCTTCACCAGCTTTTACTGTACCACCTGCACCCACCTGCTGCAGCACCACCTTTTTCTGTATCCACCAGCTGCTGCTGCACCACCTTACACTGCCATCAACAATCATTGAAAAATACACATTAATTGAGGTGAGCAGCAGCAGCTGCCTCTTGTTGTAATTATAATATTTACCTTCAAGGTGGGTAGTGCCTTGATGCTGCTTATGGGCTCTTGATCCAAGGAACTTGAGCTGCTTTTTTCATGTGTTGTATGCCATTCAATAGTAGTTTAAATATTATGGTGCCCCGTGGCCTGGTGGCTAAAGCTCTCGCTTCACACAGCGAGTGTCAGGGTTCGATTCCCGGCGAGGGTAGAAGCATTGGGCGTATTTGCTTACACCTGTTGTCTATGTTCACCCATCAGTAAAATGGGTACCTGGGTGTTAGTCGACTGGTGTGGGTCGCATCCTGGGACAAAACTGGCCTAATTTGCCCGAAATGTTCAGCATAACAAGTGGCTTTCTATATAGTAGTATGTTCTGATAATTACAATTTAAAGTAGTTCTTGTGATTTCATAGCCAATCTTTGTTCTCACACTAATATTAGTTACTGATATTGTACTCAGTCACAAACACACTGACAGGTGAACATTTTCACCTGCCTTGGTCATTTACTATTGTCTATAAATATATACAAAGTATTTATAGGTCCCAGCAATGTTTTAGACACGCTGGAGTATATATGAAACTCCTTGAAGCATGGTGTAAGACTGAGTGTCACTTAACTGCTGACAGTGCAGCAGTGGTTTGACACTTGGTGATCCTGCATTACTGCAGGGAACCCCTGGCTTTGTTTGTTTTCACTGTTACACATAAACATGTCTGTCTGTCTGTCTAGCTCTGTCTGCTTATCTGTCTTTCTGTGTGCCTGTGTGCCTCTGTCTTTCTGTCTGCCTGTGTCTTTCTGTCTTTCTATCTGCCTGTGTGCCTCTGTCTTTCTGTCTGCCTCTGCATGTCTGTCTTTCTGTCTGCCTCTGTGTGTCTGTCTTTCTGTCTGCCTCTGTGTGTCTGTCTTTCTGTCTGCTTCTGTGTGTCTGTTTTTCTGTCTGGCTCTGTGTGTCTGTCTTTATGTCTGCCTCTGTGTGTCTGTCTTTCTGTCTGCCTCTGTGTGTCTGTCTTTCTGTCTGCCTGCCTCTGTGTGTCTGTCTTTCTGTCTGCCTCTGTGTGTCTGTCTTTCTGTCTGCCTCTGTGTGTCTGTCTGCCTGTGTGTCTTTCTGTCTGCCTGTGTGTCTCTGTCTTTCTGTCTGCTTCTCTCTCTGTCTTAGAGAGCGGCTCATGAACCAACAGTTATTACACACAATGCAGTCACGTCTGATTCCTGATCAAATGAACATGCGTATAACTTGCCAGTCATTCTTATTATGCCTTATATCTACAAGCACAGTGTATAGCACTGGATTTTTTGGGTTACCCTAGGTAATTTACACTATGTATGATAACTGTACTTATGTGTACCTGTGAGAGAGAGACAGAGACAGACAGAGAGTCAGACAGAGACAGACAGAGAGTCAGACAGAGACAGAAATAGAGACAGAGATACACAGACAGATACAGTTGGAGAGAGCCAAACCCAGCTGGCCGGCCAGCCAGCCAGCCAGCCTAACGAATACGTTTCTCTTTGCTTAGGGCATAGGTTATAGGACATTTTGGCAGGATGACACTACCAGTGGTATCAATAATAAAAGGATGTTTCACAGATGTTACGCATGGATTATTATCGAGGTTTTTTATATTTCCTCGAACACTTGTGGCCACATCCATCTCAGAGCCACTAAACTTTGGATCAACATCACTTTCCTCTTAAAAGGGGTGTTTTAATATGACACGTCATCAGTGAATCCCTGGTGTTTGCCACGCTATTTGCTCTTGCTGGTGCTTTAGTATTGTACACATCATAGAAGTGCTACGCAAGTACTGCCTGGCCAGATTCTTAACCCTTGCACCTTGTCCATGTTTATCAATGATTTCCTGCTTTAAATCCATGGTAATCATCCTCTTTTTCTTCTCAGCACTCTGCTGTGGACTTGCTTTTTTTAAGACTCATGGTTAGAAACAAGAAATTTCTTGAAATAACTGCACGAAACGTAAGGAAAACATGAGAATTCCTTCACCCATGAGGTAAGGTCCGTGACCACACGTGGACTGCCGAGCTTTGTTTTGATAAGCACTGCCATCTCATGGTGGCATGCTCAAACTAACTTATACGTAATACGTACATACAGTGGACCCCCGAGTTTCGTAAACCCCGGAAATCGTACAATTATGTAAGTATAATATTGTAAGTGCTTGTGGAAGTGTATTTTTGGGGGTCTGAAATAGACTAACCTACGTGACATTTTTCCTTAAAAGAGTAAATTCGTTCAGTAATGGCGCTTGAGCAGACTTCAGGAGTGAAGTTTTTACGAAACTCGGGGTCCACTGTATTATATTATAATTATTATAGTAGTATTACGTATTATTATACTATTATATTAATTATTATATTATTATTACATGTACTATTACATATTAATATTATTAATTAGTAAGTACATATTCTTATAATAATACTCTTGCTTACTATTTGGAATTTTTATTTACTGTTATGCAGACTACTGCATTATTGTATTAATTGTATAAATAATGTCAACCCAGTCATGACTGTGTATTGGAATTTGGAGTGGCCAGTCAGACAGGTATTGGACGGTGATGTCATTTATTTACTCTTGAACATTGCCAAAGAATCAAACATTTCTGCTATTTGAGCTCAATTTCTAGGTACTTTTCGTCATGAAACCAATCAAATTCATATCTATTTCTGTAATACAGTAGGGCCCCACTTATACGGCAGGTTAGGTTCCAGGCTAGTGCCTTAACCCTTTCAGGGTCCAAGGCCATTTTTGGAAGGGGTGCGCCAGTGTCCAAGAATTTAAAAAAAAAAAATTCTTATTTTTTCTAATGAAATGGTAGAAAATCTTTTTCTGAAGGTAATAAAACAAAAAGTATGAAATTTGATTGAAAATTGACGAAATTATGCTCTCGCAAATTTTGATGTGTCAGCGATATTTACGCATCGGCAATTTTGCTGACTTTGACTCCCATTTTAGGCCAATTACATTATTCCAGTTGACTAAATTCTTAGCTATTTCACTAGTATTACTTCTATTCTATCGATTGAGCACAAGAAATCGCCCAGTCAACTGTTTCAACTACAAAATAAAGTGATTGGAAATTTGTAATTTAGCCAATTTAACTCAAAGATCAAAATATTCCAATTTCAAAATAGGGTGCATAATAAACAATGCAGGCATTCCTGGCACTAAACTAACATTTCCTCTGTTCATTAGTTACGTTTTCAGTCTTTACAAATGAATTTCATTTTGATTTTTTATTCACATAATGAATTTTTATTGAAACCAAAAAATGGAAGATTTACTGTTATGCAATATTGTAATATTGTACAAATAATATCACCACATTTGTGAACGTATATTAGACCCACCAGCTGGCGCATATTAGACGTGTGAGGTCATTTGTTTACTCATGAACATAGGCAAAAATTTAACATTTCCGCTATTTTGAGCTCAGTTTCAAGCCATTTGCAGTACTAAAACCAATCAAAATCATCTCTATATCTGTAATATATCTTCCATTCTATCAAATGAGACCAAGAAATCGCAAATACAACTATACAAAATACATACGAAAAAACACTGCAAAGTCGCTGTTTTAATCGAAAATTGCGGTTTCAGTTTTTTTTCTCTCATTATGCACTGTGTGCTGCAGGATTTGTTTTATGTGGTGCACACTTACCATATAGATGTATTTTCTCATATCTAGGCCCAAATTTGATGCTCAAAGCTTATCTTAGTGAGCTGAGCTCATGACGTAGAACTACGGTTTGGACCCTGAACTCAAAGCCGTAGAACTACGGCACGGGCCCTGAAAGGGTTAAAACAGACATTGCCTATTACAATATTCACTAGTTGAATATTAAATTCAGCCTGTTACTAGTGTTCTTGTAATATGGGAGAGTTCGGGATAACAATAAACATTAAAATTTATAATCTTTACTATAGTATATTTTATTATAAAACAAATTCTTTGGTATATAATATCACAATAGATTACATCTATTTTTCTTTGGTACACAATCAGATATAGATATAGTACATGTTACAATAACAGTCATGATCCTTCCTACTTCTGTGTCACATGACACCACCACTCTTATTGTCATGATGCCTACTTCTCCGTGTCTCAGACACCCTTGACTCTTGTGTTATGACACGCCTTCTCACAAGTGTCACACGACACTTCCTCTGTGTCACATGACACGCCCTCTGTCATACGACACCTTCTCTACCATCCTTTTCTCTGTGTCATAACACAGCCTTCTCATTGTCATACGACACCCTTTTCTATTGTCACGAACACCTTCTCTGTCATAGCCTTTTCATGATATGTTAACGTTACATGACTTTACGTGTTACACCCTTCACCAGTGTTATGACTGACACTAACTTAAACACAACCTTCTTTACACTCAATCCTCTCTGTCTCCACACGACACTCAATCCTCTGTGTCTTCACACGACACTCAATCCTCTGTGTCTTCACACGACACTCAATCCTCTGTGTCTTCACACGACACTCAATCCTCTGTGTCTTCACACGACACTCAATCCTCTGTGTCTTCACACGACACTCAATCCTCTGTGTCTTCACACGACACTCAATCCTCTGTGTCTTCACATGACACTCAATCCTCTGTGTCTTCACACGACACTCAATCCTCTGCCAATAGGAAATGAAGTCAAGCAGCAGGAACAAAGTCCAGCAGGTATCAGATGAATACTGTGTGAGGCCAACAGCAACTCTGAGGCCGTCAAAACTCAGTGGACTCTCACAGAGGGATGAACAGGCTAGTCACCAGCAGTTGTAGTCTGGTGAATAGTAAATCCTGTCACCAGCAGATGTTGTCTGTGAGAGACTGGTGAACACACTACCAGTCAAGCTGGCTCAGCAGTGCACATTGGTTCTGATGACGTAACCCGGTGACTGCTGGCCGGTAGGATAACTACCTAATTACCTATAGGTAGGAGGCCGCAACATCGCCGAAAAGCAGAACGCCATTGTTTCTACTTATAAATGCATATAAATGCCAGACAACAAGCTTACACTAACTTATATTAAGTTAACAATAGCACTAGGCATTAAAAAACACAATAAAAAGTAAGATACACACAGAGTACACTTATTACTTACCTTAAAGTATTAACATTGATGTGTGAGAGGTGAGTGGCAGGGTATTGTCTAAAACAAGTAAAACATTAAAAGGAATTTTCTTTTCCTTGCAGTAAGCCTCAACTGTTGGCTTAAAATAGTCTGTGAACCAATTTATGAAAAGATCAGTAGTCATCCAAGCTTTCGAATTGGATTTATAATAAACAGGGAGGCTATTTTTTGCATTATTCTTTAGGGCCCTAGGATTCTCTGAGTGATAAATTATCATAGGTTTTAACTTGCAATCCCCAGCAGCATTAGCTCCTATCAAGAGTGTTAGCTGACACTCTTGAGTTATCCTGGGTTCTCTACACATATGCTGCTGTATGTAACTGTATTTGATGGCTATCTCAGCATCAACATATATACCTTGTTAGTAAGTTTATTCAGGTATACACAAATACAGTTACATAGATTATCATACATAGCAGAATATGCATAGACAACCTAGGATAACCCAAAAAAGTCAGTTCACTGAGTTTAATCATTTCTAACTTGGCACTTGAAGTATGAGGCTTACGACTCCTCTTTTTATCACAACTAAGCTTAGACGCCATAGTCAATGAGAGCCAACTAGTTAACAAGAGAGAGAACGAGATACGGAGTTCAGACAAGATAAAAAAACAAACTGAACAGGTAGTGGGCGATCACTCGGTCAGGCAAAATGAATGCTGTGGAAAATATTGGTATTTTCCGAAAGTTATATTCGATAAACTTTCCAGTATGAAGATAAAACCATCAGAAAGGTTCGGGCAGAGGGGATTGAAGGAGGCTGAGCAGAGCGCAGGCAGTGTCACGCAGGATTACCTAGGCTTGGGTACCTACCGGGATGGCGGCAGGAATTTGGCGTTTGTGCCAACCAGACAGTGTTTAACAGGCGCAATTCATAATGTAAAGGGTTATCAATACGTTCAATGTGTACTGTGGGACATTAAGTCCGGGAATCACGGTAATAGGGTGATAATTGAGTAAATTGTGACATGGCGAGTGATGCCAGTCTAGGCCTAAACCGGGCTCCAGTGACGTGACTATCTGACTGGATACGGTCACAACCCTGATTCTGGGTGACTTTCGTAAAGGAAGTGATGTGAAATTATTATCGGTACTTAGTGGGACGTTAAAGTCCAGTGAATCATCTTTATAAGGAATTGGAGGGGAGAGAAATACCTTGTGTGCCGGCGGTTGAGGGACGCCAGCCGGGGCCGCCATGTTGGATACATTGGAATGGTAACAGGTTACCATTTTCATCTCGACACATCGACGTTGAAATTTAATAAAGTTAACATTAATGAGAGTAAACCAGTGAAACATTAAATTGGCGTGTGAATTAAAGAAGATTTGGTGATATCAATATCATGAGAGAGAATGTGTGCAGTGGTTCTCAGCAACATTCTCATAACGATCATATGTTGAACTCCCGATTCTGTCCCGAGAATTGTAGAGGTGTCAAGAAGTCAATACTTCTATATCATTGACAACAACTCCACCACCATCGTCTTGCCGGGAGTATAATCGCTATCGTGCAAAGACCACGAGACCGACGCGAGGGAACACCAACAAAGCAAATGACTCCCTCACCTACAGCTAAGTACAGTGGACCCCCGAGTTTCGTAAAAACTTCACTCCTGAAGTCTGCTCAAGTGCCATTACCGAACGAATTTACTCCCTTAAGGAAAAATGTCACGTAGGTTAGTCTATTTCAGACCCCCAAAAATACATTTCCACAAGCACTTACAATATTATACTTACATAAATGTACGATTTCCGGGGTTTACGAAACTCGGGGGTCCACTGTACTCGCTTTTTGTAGCAGTCTGTTGCTGGCTGGTAGGATTGTTATAAATAGTACATGTACTTTAGCTAGGTCAACAATCTACTATGAACATCCATGATGCTGTTAATGGGTGAGTGATGGTCATGTTAACTTAATTGTGTGTTCTCTCCTCTTCTTTCTACTCTAAATCAGTCAAATCCTCATATACAGTCCACAACCATTATTGTATCGTATGTATTAGTGCGAGCTAAATTTCCTTAAAAACTAGTCCAGAGTGGAGTAAGGATAATGTGAGAATATCGAAGGGACCCCTTTGAATGCGACCAGGAGTGGGTCAAGTTTCTCACACCTCGCGGGAGTGACTGCGGTAAAATTATATTAGACGGTCACCTCCCCGGGAGATTATTTGTTTGTAAGTGGCGGTGAAGTCCAGACAGGTAATCTCATAATTCCCCACAAATGCGATTAATACGTGTCCACTTTTAGTTCATTCAGATACGTTTGTAAGAGTTTGTGAAATTTTTACCTCAAAATAATAATAATAATTACCTCACAAATAATAATAATTACCTCAATACTCTTACATTGAGTACAAGTTGTACAAGTTAGTACAAAATAAACAGCAACACTCCCATTCTCATGCAACACACTATTTTTAGAGTTAATGATAGTATTATTATTATTATCATAATAAAAAAGAAGTGCTAAACCCACAAGGGTTGTGAATAGCTATATATAGAGTGAAGGCATATGAAAGGAATAATTTTCTACAGTTATCCCTCAGTGTTTGACTAGAGAAAACGTAACTTCCCACACTCCTACAAAGTCGCTTGGTAAACAAATCTCATATTTGTCAATTTTTAGTCTGTGGGTGTATGTATCATGTTTATATGCTATGTGACGTGTTTTTTAAATAATTTTGAAGAAAATATCATAAATGAATTGATGAAAATGTCTATATTAACGTAAAATAAGACATTTAATGTGCCCAAGAGTGATTATTAGTATTACGTAATGTTTTCCCTCCGCCCGGCAACACCATAGCATATAAACAGCATGTTTATATGCTTTGTAACGTGTTTCTTATATAATTTTGAAGAAAATATCATAGATGGATTAATGAAAATGTCTATATTAACGTAAAATAAGTCATTTAATGTGCCTAAGAGTGATTATTATTAGTATTATGTAATGTTTTCCCTCCGCCCGGCAACAACACCTACATAGCATATAAACAGCATGTTTATATGCTATGTAATGTGTTTCTTATATAATTTTGAAGAAAATATCATAGATGGATTAATGAAAATGTCTATATTGACGTAAAATTGGACATTTAATGTGCCCAAGAGTGATTATTACATAATAGAGAGATGTGCTCACAGAAAATGTAAACAAACCGGGTGGCGCGCACTGTATCTGAAAGACCGCTCGCTGTATACAAAAGTTTTGGTCATAATTAGAACTCGCCGTATGAACGGAACGCCGAAAGGCAAAACGCATAAAAGTGGGGCCCTACTGTATTACAATAATAATTCCACAAGTATTACAATAATAATACCACAAGTATTACAGAAATAATACCATAAGTATTACAATAATATTATTACAGGAATTACAGTAGAACATTATTTAACATGGGTTTATTTGGCATGATTTGGTTATAGCACGATTGAAGAATTATGGCACAATTTTATAAAACACTTCGTAAAATTAACTTAACATGGTTCAGTTTGCGGGCGCGGAAAAAAATTCCTTATATCAAGCAGCCGCCTTGTTGTGGGTCAGCAGGGGAGACCTCCCGCCATCCCCTGCCACCCCCCGACACTCCCGACACCACCATCCCAGCATTTGTTCATACGTGTCCAGTTCCACTTTTCCTACAAGCTAGCTGTGTTTGTGAATTGTGTTTTGATCTTTTAATTACCATATATTGTATCTGCCAAGCAATCATGACACCCAGTAGGCATACCAGTGTTGCTGAAAGTGGCAAGAAAAGGTATAAGTGTTTAAGTCTTAGAATTAACAAAGAAAACAGAGATATTAGACAAGAGATAACCTGTGGCCATAATGAAGCGTCACTTTGTGCACATAAAATGAGGTAAATATAAGTTTGTGTGATTAACTGACTGAATGACTTACTGACTGACCATCAGTTGTATAATATACTGCAGGGTAAAATAGAACAGAAATCCATTACAGAATTTGTGCACACTCCAATACAACCATCGACTTCAGCACCAGAACCTCTACCATCCACCTCAGACCAGTAGGGCCACAGCATAACTCTCCACTTTTTTCACAATCATTGACAAACACCAGCACCCACAATTTAAGGTAAGAAATACTATTACAGTGGACCCTCGCTATTCGAACACTCCAAAACTCACCCTCATTCCAGAATGCTGTTCAAGTGCTGTTACCAAACAAATTTATTCCCATAAGGAATGATGTAATGTAGATTAGTCCATTTGAGACCCCCAAAAATACACTTATATAAGCACTGACAATAATAAACTTACCTAAAAGGGTGAGTTTTGGAGTGTTCAAATAGCGAGGGTCCACTGTATTTCTGTTTCATTTGTAGTCTTAAGCAGTAAAAACAACATAATACATCACGACAATGAACTACAATTACATATTCACTTTTATTTTTGTAAGATCAGGAAGTCTAAAAAAAAAGTTGTTTGTCTTTTTAGGGGCTCCCACGAACGTAACTCTATTTTTCCCATAAGTTCTTCAGTTTATCTAACACGGTTTTACCTAACATGGCGTTTTCAGGAACGTAAGTACCGTGTTAAATGAGGGTCTACTGTACATAAGATATTTATAGTGAACATAAATTTTTTTTAATATTCTTGAAGTAAAATTTTAACAAAAGATTATAACAGTTAATTTTTTTCAGGTCATCCTGGTAGCAGAGGTTGGTACTTGTAGTACCAATACTTCAGGTCATCCTGGTAGCAGAGGTTGGTACTTGTAGTACCAATACTTCTGGTCATCCTGGTAGCAGAGGTTGGTACTTGTAGTACCAATACTTCAGGTCATCCTGGTAGCAGAGGTTGGTACTTGTAGTACCAATACTTCAGGTCATCCTGGTGGCAGAGGTTGGTACTTGTAGTACCAATACTTCTGGTCATCCTGGTAGCAGAGGTTGGTACTTGTAGTACCAATACTTCTGGTCATCCTGGTAGCAGAGGTTGGTACTTGTAGTACCAATACTTCTAGTCATCCTGGTAGCAGAGGTGTAAATTTTTGTCATCAAAAGGCTCCTGTTATTATCAGATACTGAAATATATAGTGACAACTCTATTTTTGTACAGTGTTAGAAATAAATAGTGACAACACTGTGTTGCTACAGTGTTAGTAACATAACAGTGTTAGAAATATAACATTTACAGTGAAAACATAAATGATAAACATCAACTTAACATCCTACTGTGTTGACACTCATCATTCCCATTGTATTCTGCTCAACATTATGTCTTGATTGTATTATGAACTTTTTCATATTTTTTGTTGTCACTAAACTATTGTGAAAATTTTAGCAAGAAACATTGAAATTCATGAACAGTATTCTGGACCCTATTTTGAAATTGGAATATTTTGAACTTTGTGTTAAATTGGCCAAATTACCAATTTCCGATCACTTTATTGGTTAGTTGAAACAGTTGACTGGGTGATTTCTTGTGCTCAATCGATAAAACAGAAGTAATACTAGTGAAATAGCTAAGAATTTGGTCAACTGGAATAGGTGGTTAACTGCTGGTGAACTGCTTGTTTGATCCAAGAAATAGGAGATATCCTCCCATTATTGTAAACATCTGTCCTATTCTTCAAGCAGTGCTTAAACCTTACTGGGTTAGTGCTTGACCATTTTTATAATAATAATAATAGAGTATTAGAGAAATATTATTTTTAGTGTATTGAAGTGGCCACAAAAGTTGTACTATCTGGTTAAGCACTTATAATTCATTTTTAAGATTAACCCTTTTACTGCATATTACATAGATCTACATTATTGACCCAAGTGTCACTCATGTAGATCTGTATTATTGACCCCCATGTAACATGTGTAGATCTATGTTATTGACCCCAGTGTCACTCAGGTAGATTGATGTTATTGACCCCAGTGTCACTCAGGTAGATCTGTGTTATTGACCCTAGTGTCACTTGTGTAGATCTGTGTTATTGTCCCCAGTGTCACTCGTGTAGATCTGTGTTATTGACCCCCATGTAACTTGTGTAGATCTATGTTATTGGCCCTAGTGTCACTCAGGTAGATTGATGTTATTGACCCCAGTGTCACTCATGTAGATCTTTGTTACTGACAACAGTGTCACTCATGTAGGTCTATGTTTTAAGCACAGCATCATCACATATGCTGTTAGTAGTAAATTTTGTTCTAGACATATAAGAATGGGTCTGTACAGTGAGTGTGTGCACCATAAAATAAATCCTACTCCATGCAGTGCATGATGAGAAAAGCAAACCTCTGACTTTGTGTTTGGTTTAAAAAATGACTGTGATGTGTTTTCTAGGATGTTTTTTTATGGCTGTTTTTTTGTATCAGTTGATAAAATAATAATAATAATAATAATAATAATAATATAATAATAATAATAATAATAATTTTTATTTCAATGCATGTTACAAGTGTACAATGTTATTGGTAGTTACAAATATAATACAATTATAAAACTGTAATGCAAGGAGAGCCACTGGCATGCCATGGCATTAGGGGCAGTTTATTCTAGAGACTTATTCACTAAGTACTTAATGCTAAAGAAATTGATTGAGTTTATTCTAGTTCTATATTATTTAAATTATTAAATGGTTATACATACTATTTAAAGACAATACAAGAGAAATTGGTTGAGTTTAATCTAGTTGTAGAATTTATTTCAAATTACAGTATGTTGATGCTATACTAGTATAATAACAATACTAGAAATAGTTTTAGAGTTTCATCTAGGTATATATTTTATTTCAAATTAAGAAAATGATGATACTATAAGATTTTAAATGACAATATGATGATATAAGATTGCAACAAGTGTTAAGGAGGATGAACATATCAAAATGAGATCTTCTTAAGTAAAATAATATTGGGTTTGGAAGTTTGTTACAGTATGAGTATTTAGTATAGGGTGAGTAGGTGACTTTTGAGAAGAGTCTTGAATTGATTTTCGGACAAGGTTAACTTGATATTTACTGGTAATGAATTCCAGATTTTGGGGCCCTTTATGTGCATAGAATTTTTACATTGGTTAGTATGGACTCGGGTATGTCAAATAGTGATCTGTGTCTTGTGTCATGTTCGTGGGACCTATTAAAGTTGTTGAGGAGAATTCTGAGCGCAGGGTTAATATTAGCATGTAGAGTTTTATGTATGTAGAAGGCACATGAATAGGTATGAATATTTTTTATGGTGAGTAGTTTTAAGGTTCTGAATATAGGTGGAGTATGCTGTCTAGAGTGGGAATTTGTTATCATCCTGACTGCAGCCTTTTGCTGGGTTATGAGTGGTCTAAGGTGATTTAATGTTGTTGAGCCCCATGCACAGATTCCATAGGTGAGATAAGGGTAGATAAGAGAATGATATAGTGCAATGAGAGCTGGTTGAGGCACATAATAGCGTATCTTAGATAATATACCTACTGTCCTTGAGATTTTCTTGGAAATTTGTTGTATGTGTGTTTGGAATTTAAGACTACTGTCAAGGTGGATTCCTAGGAATTTTCCCTCTGTGAGCCTTGTGATGGGTGAACCATTTAGCGTTATGTTAAGTGGAACATTTGTAGCTTTGTTTCCAAACTGAATGTAGTAGGTCTTGTCCGTATTGAGAGTAAGCTTATTTGTCATCATCCATGTTGATATTTTCTGTAATTCGGCATTAACTGTGTTGGCTAGTACGACTGGATTTGGGTGAGAGAAGACATATGTTGTGTCATCTGCAAACAAAATGGGTTTGAGTAGTTGTGATGCATTCGGTAGGTCATTTATGTAAATGAGGAATAGGAGTGGCCCCAGGACACTACCTTGAGGACACCGACTGTAATTTGTTGTGTGGAAGAGTTCTCTCCATTTGTGTTCACGTACTGACTTCTGTTGCTAAGGTACGACTTTAGGTAGTTGAGGGGTGCCCCTAATACCATAGTGCGCTAGTTTTGTGAGCAATAAATCATGGTCGACTGTATCAAATGCTTTGCGTAGGTCTATGAAGATTCCCAGCGGAACCTCTTTCTTCTCAAGTGCGGTGTATATTAACTCTAACATGTGTGTTATAGCATCGTTTGTGCTCTTGTTGGTCCTGAATCCAAATTGACAGGGGTTTAGTACATTGTGTGAGACGAGGTAGGAATAGATCTGTTTATGAATTAATTTTTCGAAGATTTTAGAAAGCAGTGGTAAATTTGAGATTGGTCTGTAATTGTTCAAGTCAGTTTGGTCACCTCCTTTGTGGATCGGGGTGACCCTAGCTATTTTGAGAATTGATGGGAAGGTTGAAGATTCAATGGATTTATTGAATAATGCTGCTATAATTGGTGACAGTACATGTGTAGCTTTTTGTACATAAAGGGTGGTAAGCTGTTTATGTCTCCTGCTTTGTTTTTAAGGGTGTTGATTATGTGTGAGACTTCAATTGAGTTGGTAGGAGCTAGGAATAGTGTATCTGGGTAGGTGTTGGTGAGGTAGTCTGTTGGACGAGTGTTCGAGCTTGGGATCCTACTCGCTAGATTCTTTCCTATGGTGGAGAAGAAAACATTAAGTCTGTTTGCTGTCTCAATTGGTGAGAGTAGGGGTTCGTCTGTTTTTGATAATTTGATGGTATTGTTCGTGGATATCTTTTTATTTCCTAGAATTGTAGATAGGGTTTTCCAGGTCTTTTTCATATCACCTTTTACGTCATACTACTGACAGGGATAATTTCGTTAATTTCAGGACTGGAAGTACAGTGGTAACCCAAGTTTTGTACTTTATTAGTTCCAGAAGGCTGTTCGAGTGCCGTTACCGAACGAATTTGTTCCCATAAGGAATAATGTAAATTAGACTAGTCCGTTTCAGACCCCCAAAAATACACTTACAAAAGCACTTACAATAATACACTTACATAATTGCTCAAGTTGGGAGCAGTACGAAACTCGGGGTACCATTGTATCTTGATATACAGTGGACCCCCGGTGTTCGTAATTAATTCATTCCAGAATGCTGTTCAAGTGCCGTTACCAAACGAATTTGTTCCCATAAGGAATAATGTAAATTAGCTTAGTCCTTTTAGACCCCCAAAAATACACTTACAAAAGCACTTACAAAAATACACTTATATAATTGTTCGAGTTTGGAGCAGTACGAACACCGGGGGTCCACTGTATTCAAATTTTTACAATTTTTTTGAGAAAGGGAAAGTCCTCCTCTTCTCCCTCTTTTTTTGGTGTGTGTGTTTTTACTAATTCTGCTTCAGTTATTGGGATGCCTTAAACCACGACAATAATCCTGGTTAGTTTTTGTTATAAGAAATGGGGTAAAACTTTGATTTTGTTTGTGGTGATGGATTCAAAGTGGAGTGACGGTGCAATATACTAGTGGCCTGAGGATATGAATAATGAATAGAAGATAGGTTACTTTAGTTGCTGTAATACATACTGTGTTTATTTTGAGTTTTCTAATTGGAATTTGTTGATTTTTCTGTAAAATTAATCAATTACTAACCTTTGTTCACATTTGCTAGAGCAAAAAAAGCTAAGAATTTGTTCAGAATGAGCAATGGAATTGGTTTAATATAGGACTCAAAGTGGGTGAAATTGCCAATGCATAAATTGTGTTCAGACTGCCAACTTGAGCATCTGTAATTCAATAAATCAGCATCATATTTCGTGTTTTTGTTGTTGTCATTACCTTAAGAAAAAACATTGTCTATCATTCTTAAGGAAATTTTTTTTTCATAGAAAATTCCTGACACTCAGCACTTTTAATTTTGGGGGTCCTGATAGTGGAAGTGTTAAGGTATTGTTCACTATGTCTAAAATACTTGAAAAAGAATGTGTTCCAACAACACACATTACAGATGGTGCAGAAGACAAACTTTATCAATATTCACATTCCTCTCAAAAATCTCAGTGTGTATCATTGATAACAGTTAATGAAGACAGAAAAACAGTTCAGTGTTTAATGTGTTTGAAAGAATTTTCTAAAAAAAAATTTTTGATAACACACTTGAGGATTCATACCAGAGAGAAACAATATCAGTGTTCAGAGTGTCTAAAAGAGTTTACCAGTAAATCTAGTTTAGTAAAACACATGAAAATTCATTCCGGAGAGAAACCACATCAATGTTCACAGTGTCTAAAACAGTTCTCAAAACAATCTAGTTTAATAAAACACATGAGAATTCATACCAGAGAGAAACAATATCAGTGTTCAGAGTGTCTAAAAGAGTTTTCCATGAAATCTCATTTAGTAGAACACATAAGAATTCATACTGGAGAGAAACCGTATCAGTGTTCAGAGTGTCTAAAAGAGTTTTCACAAAAATCTAATTTAGTACAGCACATGAGAGTTCATTCTGGAGAGAAACCATATCCATGTTCAGAGTGTCTAAAAGAGTTTACCAGTAAATCTAGTTTAGTAAAACACATGAAAATTCACACTGGAGAGAAACCTTATCAATGTTCAGAGTGTTTAAAAGAGTTTTCCATGAAATCGTATATAATAGAACACATGAGAGTTCACACCGGAGAGAAACCCCATCAGTGTTCAGTGTGTCTAAAAGAGTTTTCTATGAAATCTCATTTAGTAGAACACATGAAATTCATACTGAGAGAAACCATATCAATGTTCAGAGTGTCTAAAAAGTTTGCTAGAAAATCAAGCTTAGTAAAACACATGAGAATTCATACAGGAGAGAAACCATATCAATGTTCAGAGTGTCTTAAAAGTTTTCTAGAAAATCTAGTTTAGTACTACACATGAGAATTCATACAGGAGAGAAACCATAGTTATGTTCAGAATGTGTAAAGGAGTTTCCAGATCAATTTAATTTAGTAAAACATAGACTTCATATTAGTTGGAAATTATATCAGTGTTTTATTTCTAAAAGTTTTCTCACAAAAATCAAGTTCATTGAAACAAACACAAAGCCACATGAGAGGAAATCTTGCCAATGGACAGTGTGAACAGAAGACATTATAATATGTGATAGCAACATGCATGAAAATTACTTGAAATGTAATTGAATCTGTCTTTCAAATATCTAAATATTCATTTACACAAATTTAAATTAGCAGTACATATGAATATTCAACCAAGAAAGCATTTACAGTGGACCCTCGGTTTTCGTGCATCTCCAAACTTGAACATTTATGTAAATGTATTTTTGTAAGTGCTTTTGTAAGTGTACTTTTGTGGGTCTGAAACGACTAATCCAATTTACATTTTTTTTTTTTTTTCCAACAAGTCGGCCGTCTCCCACCGAGGCAGGGTGACCCAAAAGAAAGAAAATCCCCAAAAAGAAAATACTTTCATCATCATTCAACACTTTCACCACACTCATACATAATCACTGTCTTTGCAGAGGAGCTCAGATACGACAGCTGAGAAAAGTCCCTCCCAGCTGTCACTATCTCAGTCCTCCTTTAAAGTGCAGGCATTGTACTTCCCATTTCCAGGACTCAAGTCCAACTAAATCAATTAACTGGTTTCCCTGAATCCCTTCACAAAATGTTACCCTGCTCACACTCCAACAGATCGTCATGTCCCAAAACCATTCGTCTCCATTCACTCCTATCTAACACGCTCACACATGCTTGCTGGAAGTCCAAGCCCTCGCCCACAAAACCTCCTTTACCCCTTCCCTCCAACCTTTTCTAGGACGACCCTACCCCGCCTTCCTTCCCTACAGATTTATACGCTCTCCAAGTCATTCTACTTTGATCCATTCTCTCTAAATGACCAAACCACCTCAACAACCCTCTTCAGCCCTCTGACAAATACTTTTAGTAACTCCACACCTTCTCCTAATTTCCACATTCGAATTTTCTGCATAATATTTACACCACACATTGCCCTTAGACAGGACATCTCCACTGCCTCCAGCCTCCTCCTCGCTGCAGCACCCGCAACCCATGCTTCACACCCATATAAGAGTGTTGGTACCACTATACTTTCGTACATTCCCTTCTTTGCCTCCATGGATAACGTTTTTGTCTCCACAGATACCTCAATGCACCACTCACCTTTTTTCCTTCATCAATTCTATGGTTAACCTCATCCTTCATAAACCCATCCGCTGACACGTCAACTCCCAAATATCTGAAAACATTTACTTCTTCCATAATCCTCTCTCCAATGTGATATCCAATTTTTCTTTATTTAAATCGTTTGATACCCTCATCACCTTACTCTTATCTATGTTCACTTTTAACTTTCTACCTTTACACACTCTCCCAAACTCGTCCACTAACCTTTGCAACTTTTCTTTAGAATCTCCCATAAGCACAGTATCATCAGCAAAAAGTAACTGTGTCAACTCCCATTTTGCATTTAATTCTCCATAATTTAATCCCACCCCTCTCCCCAACACCCTAGCATTTACTTCTTTTACAACCCCATCTATAAATATATTAAACAACCATGGTGACATTACACATCCCTGTCTAAGACCTACTTTTACCGGAAGTAATCTCCCTCTCTCCTACACACCCTAACCTGAGCCTCACTATCCTCATAAAAACTCTTTACAGCCTTCAGTAACTTACTACCTATTCCATACATTTGTTCTTATGGGAACAAATTCATTTGGTAATGACAATCAAACAGCATTCTGGAAAGAATTTTCAACGAAAACCAAGGGTCCACTGTATTCTCTTGGTGTTTTTAAATTAGCAATATTCATTCAAGAAAGCTTTTCTTGGTGTCATTAAAGTAGCAGTATTTATAGAAGCTTTTTGCTAATTGTATTTTTGTAGAATAGCTGGATGTGTGTCTGGTGTCACTTGACAGTAGGTGTCTTGATGCCAGTGAGGTGTCTGGTGTCACTTGATAGTAGGTGCCTTGATGCCAGTGAGGTGTCTGGTGTCACTTGACAGTAGGTGCCTTGATGCCAGTGAGGTGTCTGGTGTCACTTAACAGTAGGTGCCTTGATGCCAGTGAGGTGTCTGATGTCACTTGACAGTAGGTGCCTTGATGCCAGTGAGGTGTCTGGTGTCACTTGACAGTAGGTGCCTTGATGCCAGTGAAGAGCCTTGATGCTTTGATCCAAGAAACTGCCATTACCTTCCCTTTTCTCAGGTTGAATCTGGTTGCCTCCTTTTCCCCCATCACTCTATGACCCTAATGAATTTAGTGCTTCATCCTATTAAAAATAATAAATATGCCCAGTGTGTCTGCAGTATTTTACCATTATGAGCCTTGATAATATTTTATACAGTGGAACCTTGGTACTCAAACAAGTCCCTACTCGAACAATTCAGTATTTGAACACTTTGGTTAAAAAAAAAAATGCTCAGTAGTCAACCGTTTGTTCGGCACTCGACCAAACAAAAACGACCTGAGAGAACTTTGCTGTAAACTATTTCGTGTTTCTTCGCATTTTATGTTTTTTTTTTTATATTACAGTGGACCCCCAGCTATCGGCTGTAATCCGTTCCAGAAGGTCGGCCTAAAACCGAAATGCCGAAAACCGAAATAATATTTCCAATAAGAATTAATGTAAATACAATTAATTTGTTCCAGACACCCAAAAATATTAACAAAAAATACATTTTTTAAAGATTAATTATAGTTTTACATACACAAAACAATGAGAACTAAATAAAATAAATAAATGAACATTTAAATCACTATTACATACAGTGGACCCCCGACTTTCGGCTACCCTGAGTATCGGCCGACTCATGTTTCGGTCGCTTTTTTTGGCCCAATTTTTGCCCGACTATCGGCCGTTTCCCTGAGTTTCTGCCCGTGTACCAGACCTGTCCGCCTGCCAGCGCTTGCACGCCTCCCCGCACAGGCGTCGTGAGCCAGTCTAGCTTTGTTTACCATTGAGTGAACATTACCCGGCGCTCATCCAAACATTTCACAATAAATTCAGTGCTTCTTCATTAATTGTCACTGTGAAATAAGCCACCATGGGTCCAAAGAAACTTCCTAGTGGCACCCCTGTGGTAAAGAAAGTGAGGAACACCATAGAATTGAAGAAGGAGATAGTTGAAAAATATGAGAGTGGTGTACGCGTGGGGGAACTTTCCAGGATGTACGGCAAGAACAAATCAACATTCACCTCTATCCTGGCAATGAGAAAAGAAATTAAGGAAGCTAATGTTGCGAAAGGTGTTATGTTAACGAAAAATAGATCACAAACAGTGGATGAGGTTGAGAAGTTGTTGGTGGTGTGGATCACCAAAAAACAGATAGCGGGTGATAGTGTTTCCATGGCGATAATTTGTGAAAAAGGCAGTTCAGTTGCACACACATCTTGCCAAGAAAATGCCTGGAACCAGTGCTGCTTTGAGTGATTTTAAGGCCAGCAAAGGCTGGTTTGACAGATTTAGGAAACGTAGTGGCATACACAATGTGGTAAGGCATGGTGAGGCAACCAGTTCAGATGTGATGATGAAAAGTTTGCGAGTGAATTTCAGGACTACATAAAGACTGAAAATTTGAAACCCCAACAAGTGTTTAATTGTGATGAAACAGGCCTGTTTTGGAAGAAAATGCCTGGTGGCTAAAGCTCTCGCTTCACACATGGAGGGCCCGGGTTCAATTCCCGATGGGTGGAAACATTTTGACGTGTTTCCTTGCACCTGTTGTCATGTTCACCTAGCAGCAAATAGGTACCAGGGTGTTAGTCGACTGGTGTGGGTCGCATCCTGGGGGACAAGATTGAGGACCCCAATGGAAATAAGACAGACAATCCTCGATGACGCACTGACTTTCTTGGGTTATCCTAGGTGGCTAACCCTCCGGGGTTAAAAATCCGAAGAAAATTTTATCTTATTACTCAGGAGGAAAAGGCACTGCCAGGACACAAGCCTATGAAAGACAGGCTAACTCTCATGTTGTGTAGTAATGCTAGTGGGGATTTTAAAGTGAAGCCTATACTGTGTATCACTCTGAAAATCCCAGAGTGTTCAAGAAACACAATGTCGTCAAAAATAAATTGTGTGTGATGTGGAAGGCTAACACTAAGCATGGGTCACGAAGCAAATTTTCATAGAGTGGGTCCATCTAGTGTTTGGCCTCAGTGTGAAAAAATACCTTCAGGAAAAGGAATTGGGACTCAAGTGCCTCCTGGTACTGGACAATGCTCCTGCTCATCCTCACAACTTGGCAGACTATTTGTCTAGTGAGTTAAGTTTCATCATAGTGAAGTTCTTGCCTCCTAACACCACTCCTCTCATCCAGCCCATGGACCAGCAGGTCATTTCTAACTTCAAAAATCTCTACACAAAAGCAGTGTTTCAAAAGTGCTTTGAAATGACCTCAGACACTGAGTTGACCCTAAGAGAGTTCTGGAGGAATCACTTTGCATAAGCCTTATAGGTAAGGCTTGGGAGGGAGTGACTTCCAGGACTTTGAACTCTACTTGGAGACAATTGTGGCGGGTGTGTCCAACAGAGGATTTTGAAGGGTTTGAGGCTGACCCTGACCCTGATGACCCTCTGCCTGTTGTGGAAGGTATTGTGGCATTGGGCAAGTCCATGGGGTTGGAGGTGAGTGGCGAGGATGTGGAAGAGTTGATGCAGGACCACAGAGTAGAGCAAACCACTAAAGAGTTGCAAGACCTTCATCTGGAACAGCATCAGACCACAGTAGAGGAAATTGTTTCACAGGAGGAGGAAGATGGACTGAATGAGGTGCCTTCTTTAGAGATTAGAGATTAAGGAGATTTGTGCAATGTGGAATGAGGTGCAGGTATTTACTGAAAAATATCACTCTGAGCAAGCTGAAATAAGCCATATCTGCAACAAGTTCAGTGACAGAGCCATATTGCACTTCAGGGACATCTTAAAGAGGTGCCAGAAACAGAGGACTGTGGACAGTTATTTTGTGAGACAGGGTCCAGCGACTCTCAAGCTGGTCCTAGTGGCATTAAAAGACCATATAAGGAAGTAACCCCAGATAGGGCTTTGATACCTGAAGTCCTTATGGAGGGGGATTCTCCTTCCAAACTCTAAGCCCTCCCTCCTCCCTATCTTCCAGATGCCAGCAAGTCTCTTCAATAAAGTAAATGTTATTTTAAATGTTTATTTAAATATTTATTTATGAATTTAATATTGTATGTAGTATTTATGTGTGTTTTCTGTATGCAAAATTATAGTTATTCCCTATAAATTGTATTTTTTGTGAATATTTTTGGGTGTTTGGAACAGATTAATTGTATTTACATTATTTCTTATGGGAAATATTGGTTTGACTTTTGGCCAGTTCAAGTTGAGGCCTAGCTCCTGGAACAGATTACGGCCGATACTGTGGGTCCACTGTACCTTTATTGAAGACTCTTGTTGGGTTATGGAAGACAGGGGAGGAGGAGAGAGGGAAGACTGATTATTTTTTGGATGGGGAATCCCCCTCCATAAATACTTCATGTATCAAAGCCCTCTCTGGGATTACTTCCCTTCTTTGTCTTTTACTACCACTAGGACCAGCTTGAGAGTCACTGCACACATTTCACACAGCATATCTGTCCAGAGAGGTCTGTTTCTGTTGTCTCTTAAGATTTCCCTGAAGTGGGACAAGGTTTTGTCGCTGAACATGTTGCAGATATGGCTTGTTTCAGCTTGGTCAGGGTGATATTTCTCAGCAAAAGCTTGCACCCTACTCCACATTACACAAATCTCCTTAATCTCTGAAGAAGGCACCTCCTTGTAATGGAGGATATTGAAGTGATTCCTCCAGAACTCTCTTAGGGTCAAGTCAGTGTCCGAGGTCAGTTTAAAGCACCTTTGAAACACTGTTTTGGTGTAGAGTTTTTTGAAGTTAGAAATGACCTGCTGGTCCATGAGTTGGATGAGAGGAGTGGTGTTAGGAGGCAAGAACTTTGTTGTTATAAAACTAAAGTCCCTAAACAATTGGTCTTTCAAGTCTGGAGGATGAGTAGGAGCATTGTCCAGTACCAGGAGGCACTTGAGTGGCAATTTATTTTCCAGGAGGTATTTTTTCACACTCAGGCCAAACACATCATGGACCCACTCTTTGAAAATTTGCCTCGTGACATAAGAACATAAGAAAGTAGGAACACTGCAACAGGCCTACTGGCCCATACTTGGCAAGTTCATGTCAAAACCAACCCACAAACAAAATATTTGTCCAACCCATTCCCATCGCCATCCAAGCAACTAGCCCCAACAACACCCCCTCTCCCCAACCAATGTGCAAGTCCCTTTCAAATCCAACCTCTCTCACTCACAAGAGCACAGAAATAAGGAACACTGCAGCAAGCCAACTGGTCCACACTAGGCAGGTCTCCCTCAAAACCAATCCCACAAACAAAAACTCCTACCCAACCCACCTACTCCATCCATGGAATATGCTTTGATAATCATGGCACTATAAAAGAGGGTACTAAAGGAGCTGAAGCACCTGGACCATCACCAGGGCATTGAATGAGCCGAAGTAAATGATCCATCACCAGGGCGTTGAAGGAGCTGAAGCACCTGGTCCATCATAAAGGTATTAAAGGAGCCGAAGCACCTGGTCCATCACCAGGGTACTGAGGGAGCCGAAGCACCTGGTCCATCACAAGGGTACTGAGGGAGCCGAAGCACCTGGTCCATCACCAGGGCACTGAGGTAGCCGAAGCACCTGGTCCATCACCAGGGTACTGAGGGAGCCAAAGCACCTGGTCCATCACCAGGGTACTGAAGTAGCCAAAGCACCTGGTCCATCACCAGGGTACTGAGGGAGCCGAAGCACCTGGTTCATCACCGGGGCACTGAATGAGCCGAAGTACCTGGTCCATCACCAGGCCGTTGAAGGAGCAGAATCACCTGATCCATCACCAGGGCACTGAGGGAGCCGATCTGAGAGCTCCCTCAGTCAACTGTAGTTGACTGAAGGAGGTTACTGTAGGTGACTGAAGGAGGTTACTGTATGTTAAGTAAAAGGACACAAATGCAACTAATGTGACATTTTATTGTGGCAACGTTTCGCTCACCAGCAGCTTTGTCAAGCCTTATTATTAGCTTTCCATATCACACACAATTTACTCTTGATGACTGTTTTTCTTGAACACTCGGGGATTTTCAGAGTGATACACCAGTAAAGGCTTCACTTTGAAATCCCCACTAGCGTTACCACAGAACAAAAGAGTAAGCCCGTCTTTCATAGGCTTGTGTCCTGGCAGTGCCTTTTCCTCCTGCGTGATGTAGGTCCTCTTTGGCATTTTCTTCCAAAAGAGGCCTGTTTCGTCACAATTGAACATTTGTTGGGGGATGAATCCTTTAGCCTCTATGTATCCCTTGAATTCATGCACAAATTTTTCAGCCACACATTTGTCAGAACTTGCAGCCTCACCATGCCTTACCACACTGTGTATGCCACTATGCTTTTTAAATCTCTCAAACCAGCCTTTGCTGACCCTAAATTCACTAACAGCAGCACTCGTTCCAGGCGTTTTCTTTACGAGAACCGCATGCAACTGCCTTGCCTTTTCACAAATGATCGACTCCACAACACTATCTCCCGCTAATTGTTTTTCGGTGATCCACAAGAACAATAACTTCTCCATATCTCCCATTATTGGTGATCTTTGTTTCATTAGCACATTTACTCCTTTCACAACATTAGCTTCCTTGATTTCTACTTTCTTTGCCAGGATGGAAGTGATTGTTGATTTGGATTTCCCATACATCCTGATAAGTTCCAGCACCCGCACACCACTCTCATATTTTCCAATAACTTCTTTCCTAAATTCCATCGTGTTTCTCACTTTCTTTATCAAAGGAACTTTACTAGGAACTTTCTTTGGGCCCATGGTTGTTGCACTCAATCAATAACCACAAAAAATAATGGATTACTATAGTGAAATGTTTTGATGAATGAGCAGAAGTTTCCTCACTCGCCCAGGGACACAGTAACACTGACTCATGAACGTGTGAGGGGCTGGCGGGCAGTGGGTGGACACGTCAAATATGGCCGATAAGCGAAATAACGGCTGATAACCGGAATAAAATTTAGGCCAAAAAATGGATGATAACCAAGTTGGCCGATAGTCGGAACGGGTGATAACCAGGGGTCCACTGTATTTGTATAAATAAGTCACCATGGAGCCTAAAACCTGGCTAAAACATGATGTTACAAACATCTATGCCATACCGGGCTATACGGCCATACACAATTGTGGGCTAGAACAGTTAGAAGGAGGTACAGCTCTATATTACTTCGATGAACTTGAAAGTATTAAATCTACTTGCACTACGGATGAATATGGTGAATATACATTTGCTAAATTTAAATCCAAAAACCATAAAAAACCTTTAACAGTTGGAGTAATCTACAGAGTACCTCACTCCATTATTTACTCTTAGTGAAAACCTAAAAAAAACATGATAACCGACACTGAGATAAATAAACACCACCTGATACTTACTTGACCATATCTGGACAAACACTATATCCCTATTAAAAACAGGCATAATCACAGATAACAACACTGACCACTATCCCACTTTTCTCATAACCAACTCATGTAAATTGCCCCAGGACACAAGATCACATTCCGACTATATGACGAGTCATCTGTTAATAACTTTATTTCAGCATTAAGTAATATTGACTGGCAGAGTAAGCTAGCAGTCAACCTTGATATTGATGAATGTGTTAATATTTTTTTTACAAAAAAACAACAAAAAACAAAGCCTCTATAACAGGCATTTCCCTATAAAGACAAAGAAGATCACAGCAAAGAGACTAAACAGCCCCTGGGTTACAAACAGCATCCTCAAATCTATTGGTAAAAAACATCTATAAGAAAAACAGTATAGAATGGGTCTAATTACAAAGGATCTGGCAAAACTTTACTTGTCAATGCATACTAATCTAATAAGGAGGTCTAAAAAACTATTACAAAAACAGATTTTATGACATAAAAGAGAGATAAAAAAAGACCTGGAAAACCCTATCTGAAATTCTAGGATCTAAAAAGCTGTCTCAAAACAGAGTGATTAACTTAATGAAATGAGAAGAACCTCTCCTCCAGCCAAAAGACACTGCCAACAAATTCAATGTCTTTTTCTCAACCGTAGTAACAAAGCTAGCAAACAAAATTCCAAACTCAGCCAAAAGACTACCTCACTGGTAACTACCCAAAAACCCTATTACTAGCCCCAACAAACCCTGCTGAAATCTCACTCATCATCAAAACACTAAAGAATAAGACAGGAGACCTAAATAACTTACCACCACTCGTGTATAAAAAAAGTTTCTCATTTGTTGTCTCCAATTATTGCAACTCTTTTTAATAAATCTATTGAATCTTCCACCTTCCTATCATACACAAATGGTTATACTCCTTCATAACATCACAAAGCATCCTTAACCCCTGCCAGTTTGGCTTCAGGAGAAATATAAGCACAAATGACACAATAATAAAAATGCTAGACCTGCTATACACAGCACTGAAAAAATTAATTTCTGCTCGGACTCTTTATCAGCCCTAAGAAAGGTTTTGATACAGTAGATCACAGCATCCTACTCTTCAAGCTTGCATTTATCAAGTCTTCCTTACTAATAGAAAGCAATACAGTGGACCCCCGGAAATCGAATGCCTCCCAACTCGACCTATTATATAAGTTTATTATTGTAAGTGCTTTTGTAAGTGTATTTTTGGGGGTCTGAAATGGACTAATCTAATTTACATTATTCCTTATAGGAATAAATTCGTTCGGTAACAGCACTTGAACAGCATTCTGGAACGAAGAATGTTCGATTTCCGGGGGTCCACTGTACTTCTCTGTCAATGACACAACCTCCTCAACAAGACCCCTGGACACTGGTGTACCACAGGGTAGCATTCTTGGCCCCTCCTTTTCCTTTTATACATCAACGATCTTCCAAGCATATCACAACAACTTACGCCTATTCTCTTTACTGACGACACGACTTTTGTCATCTCCCACCCAAATCTAGCTTCACTTAACACTATTGTTAATGAAGAACTCGCAAAAATTGCAACCTGGTTGACCATCAATAAACTTACACTTAATGTAGACAAAACCTTTTACATTATGTTTAGGAGTAGAGCAAGTGAGGACGAACTAAACATTATGCTTAACAACACCCTTATTGCTAAACATAATGAGGGAAAATTCTTGGGTCTGCACCTTGATGGCAACCTGAAATTCAACACCCATATCCAACACATAACAAAAAAAGTTTCTAAAACAGTTGGCATTCTTTCAAAGATACGTTACTATATACCACAAACAGCACTACTTGCACTATACTATTCACTGATCTACCCATACCTCACCTATGTTACTCACGAAATCGTAATGACACGTTGCAACAACCACACATGGGTGGGTTCGAACCCGCGGTCAGGAGTTCTGAGACACTCTGACCGCGGTTCGAACCACCCGTGGTATGTGGCTCACCTATGTTCGTTGTGCCTGGGGTTCCACAACGAAAAATTACCTAAAATCAATAATAACACAACAAAAAGCTGCAGTGCTAATGATCACACAATCCACTGCTAGACAACACACACTTCTTCCCCCCACTCTTCAAAGACCTAAACCTATTCACTATACAAAACATTCACTCATTTTATTGTGCAACCTACATTTACAGAACAATCAATTCTAATATAAATACGACGCTTTTTTGACAGTTGCAATAGTACTCATAGACACAACATTTGGCACAAAAACCTCTATGACATTCCCCATGTAAGGCTTCAAAAACTCATACATAAAAGGGCCCAAAATCTGGATCTCTCTGCCAGAAATCTCCAGAACCACTGGTTCAGCTAGCATTTTTAAAACTACTTTAAAAAACACCTTATCTCCTTAAGTTTGCCCGAAATGCTCTGCATATAAAGGGGCTTTTGGCATGTACACCCCACTACATCCTATCCTCACTTAGTGAAGTACTTGTTTACTGATGACTCGGACTTACGACGGGCTCTCTGACCAGTATGCTCAGTACACTACTGTATAAACATTTAATAATATACCAGAAATATTATAAATGGTGCAAGGTGACATTAAAACAACATCAAAGATGGTTGACACAAACCCATTACCATTATAATATGCTCCTCACTTAACGACGAATTCGTTTACCAACGTGGTCTTAGGAACAGAACTCTGTCGTTAAGTGAGGAGAGGCTGTATTATACTACTATGTACATACATGTATCATATCAAACTAAAATATTATTATTATTATTATTATTATTATTATTATTATTATTATTATTATTATTATTATTATTATTAAGAGTTACCCCAATCCTCAAAGGAGGTGATCCAACAGAATTGAACATACTATCTAAAATCTTCAAAAAATTAATTCACAAACAAGTCTACTCCTACTTAGTATCCCACAACATACTTAACCCCTGTCAGTTTGGATTTAGACCGAAAAAAAGCACTAACGATGCAATTATTCGGCACTCGTAAAAAATGAAATTCCCCCGGGACTTTTCATAGACCTACAAAAAGCATTTGATTCAGTTGACCATAACCTACTGCACCTAAAACTTGAACATTATGGTGGTCAGAGGACACTCTCTCGATTACTTAACCCTTTGAGGGTCTGTCCCATAGTTCTACAGCTTTGAAGCCAGGGTCCAAGCCGTAGAACTACACCATAATTCTAGCGGCTTCAAATTTAGTGTGAGAAGGCTGGTAGGCCTACATCTAAGAGAATGGGTCTGCATGGTAAGTGTGCACAGTAAACAAAAAATTGGGGCACCCGCACTGCATTGTGGGAACGCCATCTCAGTACGGTTTGTTCATCATGCCTCATGGCAAGGAAGCTCTCACTCCCCGGTGAATTGGGACTCTCCTCTTCCCAAATGATAGTTCTAACACTGATGAAAGTGGATCTGAAAAGGAATTCTATGGTTTTGAACAATTTGTGACCGAAAGCAGTGCTCAAGATATTGAAAATAGTGCTGAAAATCCTGACGAACATTCGAGTAGCGATAGTGTGGAATCTTATTCACCAATGAAGCCTCTGACTTTTTTGTGTTATCCTAGGTGTCTTGAACACTATGTGCTTAATTGTCCACTTATTGAGGAATATAGAGATAGACAGTATAATAACCTATGTGACATGTCAAGATATCTTATTCATGAAATAAGATACCAATTGTACTAATCAAATTAACTAAATTTGCTTGTAACAGATAATTGAAATGTAGATATAAACCCAAATGTACAATTGTTAACCCCTTTGGGGCCTAGTGCCTAGGCCTTTTGTGTATCCATATGCTCTTGCGCTACCGTCCACAGGATGGATATGGGGTGCACAATAAACTAGCCACTTTGGTGGCAAAATCTAATCTACACATATGCTGCTATGTATGATAATCTATGTAACTGTATTTGTGTATACCTGAATAAACTAACTTGCGACACCACATGCGCTCGGGTAGTGTACTATATGCAATTCCAAGGATATGGAGTACATCCCAGAGTACATCTCAGAGTACATCTCGTGGCCCTACACCTGGAATGGACAGTGAAAGTGACGATGATGTGGCTACAATTGGGATGGATAGACCACATACGTCAATAGGTGGTGGTGGTGCCACGAGCATGCGGCACCAGCCCAGGCTGGGACCCCAAGCCGCTGACTCAGCAGGTTTAAGACAAAGTGCATCGTCATCCATCTTCCCCTCCCCATCCTTCTCCTACCCCCTTCCTGTTTTCAGCCTTTGGGATTCTCCCCCGAGGCATTCTAGTTCCTAGGTAGGGGAAAGGGTACCGTGGTCCATCCCATTCCATTGAGGTTCATGGTGGTGGTGTAGTTTGCCATGGAATCTGGATCACCTGGAGATGTCTCGATCCCTCTCTGGTCTCCCGGGGGGTGGCTTTGGGTGTCTTTTGGGTGACGAGTGTATCTCTGGAGGCTTTCAAATTCCGGGGGGTGGTGGCCGAAGGAGGTATGCTTTGTGGCGGGTGTGTGGCCACCCTCTCTTTTGCCCATCAAGGTGACTCGGCAGATGTGAGGTTACTATTCTGGATCGCTGGTTTACTGGCATGAAGGGTAAGGTATGGCATGGGTTCCATGCTGCATCTGCACTACTTGCGGTGCTGGGGTCCTCTTGGGCATGGAGGGGGATTTATGGCCCTTTCATTCCTCCTAGGAGCTATCCCTCCACGTTCCCTCCTTTTTTTTTTTTTTTTTTCTAAAAAACGAAGATAGAAGCAGTGGCGGTTCGTCCATAGGAGCTGCAGAGCTGCAGTTTCCCCAGATGCTCACTGCCAGACGTATGACTTCATCAACCTTATGCTAAAATAATTTGCAACTGACAAATATATTAAAGGAAAAATCTGTTGTATTCACCTATTTGTGGTTGCAGGGGTCGAGTCATAGCTCCTGGCCCTGCCTCTTCACTGATTGCTACTAGGTCCTCTCTCTCCCTGCTCCATGAGCTTTATCAAACCTCGTTTTAAAACTATGTATGGTTCCTGCCTCCACTACGTCGCTTTCTAGGCTTTTCCACTTCCTGACAACTCTATGACTGAAGAAAAACTTCCTAACATCCCTTTGACTCATAGGAGTCTTCAACTTCCAACTGTGACCCCTTGTTTCTGTGTCCCCTCTCTAGAACATCTTGTCTCTGTCCACCTTATCTATTCCTCGCAGTATTTTATATGTCGTTATCATGTCTCCCCTATCCCTCCTGTCCTCTAGTGTCGTCAGGCCGATTTCCCTTAACCTTTCTTCGTAGGACAATACCCTTAGCTCTTGGACTAGTCTTGTTGCAAACCTTTGCACTTTCTCTAATTTCCCGACGTGCTTGACCAGGTGTGGGTTCCAAACTGGTACTGCATACTCCAGTATGGGCCTGACGTATATGGTGTACAGAGTCTTGAACTATTCCTTAGTGAGGTATTGGAACGCTATTCTTAGGTTTGCCAGCCGCCCGTATGCTGCAGCAGTTATCTGATTGATGTGTGCCTCAGGAGATGTGCTCGGTATTATACTCACCCCAAGATCTTTTTCCTTGAGTGAGGTTTGCAGTCTTTGGCCACCTAGATTATACTCTGTCTGCAGTCTTCTTTGCCCTTCCCCGATCTTCATGACTTTACATTTGGCAGGGTTAAATTCAAGGAGCCATTTACTGGACCAGGATTGTAGCCTGTCTAGGTCTCATTGTAGTCCTTCCTGATCATCAACTGATTTAATTCTTCTCATTAACTTCACATCATCTGCAAACAGGGACACTTCTGAGTCTACCCCTTCCGTTATGTCATTCACATATACCAAAAACAGTACAGGTCCTAGGACTGACCCTTGTGGAACCCCACTCGTCACAGGTGCCCACTCTGACACCTCATCACGTACCATGACTCGTTGTTGCCTCCCTATCAGATATTCTCTGATCCATTGCAGTGCCTTTCCTGTTACGTGTGCCTGATCCTCTAGCTTTTGCATTAACCTCTTGTGAGGAACTGTGTCGAATGCCTTCTTGCAGTCCAAGAAAATGCAGTCTATCCACCCCTCTCTCTCGTGTCTTCTGTTACCTTGTCATAAAACTCCAGTAGGTTTGTGACACAGGATTTTCTTTTCAATGTAAAGTGGTACCCCGAGTTTCGTACTGCTCCCAACTCGAACAATTATGTAAGTGTATTATTGTAAGTGTATTTTTGGGGGTCTCAAATGGACTAATTTAATTTGCATTATTCCTTATGGGAACAAATTCGTTCGGTAACGGCACTCAAACAACCATCTGGAACAAATAAAGTACAAAACTCAGGGTAACACTGTATTTATAAGCGAATTTTTATTTTGTTGTTGTTGAAACGAGATAAAAAAAGATTAAAAATAGAAGTTTGATGCGGTATAATAGTATAGGTATTACTGGCTTGCAGTCATGCAGTCCCCCTATTCTATTTTTTGACTAGCCGCCACTAGATAGAAGTGACATAACCATGGAGTTCCCAATCCATGAACCTGCTCTCCCGGGCCCCTTCCTGATACCGCACCCTGTTCCGACCCTACCTCGTTATTTGACCTCGTCTTTGGACATTTTTAATGCCTCTGTACCTCCTGCTGGTGCTGTTTCGTCACCCGCTCCAGGTACCTGGGTTTCGCCTGACTTCTTTGATACATCTGACCTCCACACTTCTTTGACCATGCTTCCAGCTTCTCCCTCTATGGTGCCACTCTTTTCGGATCGCCCGCCCGTCCCACGCTGGACTAACTCCGGTCCCACACCTAAACGCACAAGACCATTACCTGATGGTACTCCTTTGCTTCCTTCTCATTCTTCCCAGAAAAGACTGGCATTACACTCCCTCCCCTTACACCCTGTTTCAAAATACACAATGGACTTAAGTTTTTTACTCTGCGACCGACTTCTCCTGACAATCTTTCTGATCATAATATTGACAAGGCGCTCCTACGCCACAGTCGAGATATATCCTTTCATGCTCTCAAGAGCGGTGCACGCATCGTCACGGCCCAGAATGCTAGCTAAGCTCTCGATTTTTCTCTCCTTACAACCATAGATGCTATTCCTGTAACTAATGAAAAACATTATTCTCTTAATTCTTGTAGTGGTACTGTTATTCTACCTCATACCATTGTCCAACAGAATTTCCATACATGCGGCGATGACATTCTGGAACAGCTTGAGCTCCAAGACCTCCCAATCCTCAGAGTAGACACTTGTGTCCTCCCTGCCCGCAGGTAGAGACAATACCCTTGAAATGTAGCTCACTTAACTTTTGACTGCTGTGAGCTTCCGTCCTCGGTTTATATTGTGGAACACTGTTTACAAGTTCGCTAGGTGATCCCTATACCGCAACAGATTTTTTAGATTAAATTTT